>JAOWBH010174087.1:0-10442 GCA_028566215.1 Silene coronaria
TTAAAGATATGCAAGATCAAGGTGTAGCACCGGATGTGTTCACTTACAATACATTGCTTGATGGCCTTTTAAGAAATACACAAATTGTTGCAGCGATCTCCTTACGTAAACAGATGGAGAAGAGGGGAGTGGCGCCTACTATAGTTACATATAATACCATAATCAATGGCCTTTGTGAAGCCGGGCGACTAGTTGAAGCAGTAAAGGTGTTCTCTAACCTTGTAGCCAAGGGGGTGCAGCCAGATGTAACTACTTACAATATTCAAATTAAAGTCTTATGTAGGCAAGGGTTGTTAGGTGATGCTACCAAGCTTTTAAAGGAGATGGCGGATAATGCTTGTCCTCCAAACGAACGTACCTACAATACCATTATTCAGGGTTTTCTCAATGCTAATGATATCGCTAGAGCCTTGGATCATTTTCACAACATGAGGAGCTATGGATTTGCTGCTCATGCCGGCACTGCGTCTTTATTTCTTGACTTACTCACCGCTCCTAATGTTAGTGATACAGACAAAGCTTTGGTTCAAAATTATTTTCTGGAGAAAAACGGTATGTTGCTTTTTGTTATTTTGACATCAATGTTTTGAGAATGGACTATGACATATTTAAGAAGTCTACCTTGCTTAAGGAATTTCTAAATTGGCTGATAGTTTTCTATAGTTCTAATCAATGTATTTGAATTTTAAATTATTTGTGCATATTCAAACTGAGGAATTTCATCAAATATACTAAATGTGGGATTTCATTTTGTCTCTACTTTGTTTAATGAATCTGGCAAGTGACTGATGCTTTGATTAAAATCCAAAAGCAAATTGTGATTCGAAATTGAGAAGAAAAAAAATGTGATTGACAAACAAACGAGTGTAAGTTACTAAAGTGCGTTCATGTTACAAAAATCAGTTGCCATTTCCCTGTGTTGAGAAATGTTATTTGGTGGTGGTTATTTGTTTTATCATTAATGAGTTGAGAGAATGCTTTGATGATTGTTAGTCACTCGACTCACTAGTGATTTCATCAGTGGGAATGAACTAGAGTGTGATGTATAGACATGGTGGAGATTTAATGGTTTTGTATCTCCATTTCTGGCATGGTTGGCTTTTTATTTATATGCATAATTGCATATGTCCATGTGCTCTGGAGTAACTACAAGATTTCGCAGTCGTAGTGCTCATTCGGCATTTTGTTTCCAATCCAATTTTGTTCATTTCGATTGCATCCCTGCACACAAGTCGAGTATATTAATCTTGCTCTAGGTTTACTTCAACTAGTTTGTATTAGTAAACGGAGAGTTTTGGGTGCTATTACGTTATTCCTGTTCTAACTTATGTTCTATTTTTCCTGTTGGTAGGATAATTCGAAGTCGAAAGCGCTCAGGAGGAAGTCAAGGTCATACAGTGTTTTCCACGCAGATCGCATATATGATCAAACTCCAGTTGGAGTAGTGATGGGCGATTGGTCTAGCACTCTAGCCTGGACTGCAATGGGAGGATCAACTCTCTCCATAGAGACTACCCAGATTCAAGAAGGAGAAGAAAAAGGAAACGAGAGACTACCCAGATTCAAGAAGGAGAAGAAAAAGGAAACGAGGGACTTATCTAACTGGACAGCTTTGGGACGTAATGAAGGAAATTGCACAGATTTCCCTCACAGTTTCTAGGGAAAATCAGGTGAAAGAGAAAACTATAGCACAACTAAGAGGAGTGGTGTGAAGACCATTATCTTCCCCACTGCCAATCGAAGGGACATGATCATTTTCTTTAGCTTTGAGGGTACTTCTTTTAGCTAAATTTTGACACCTTTCTGATTAGTTGATGTGTTATGGTAACTAAGGCGGAGGGTGGCTGTTAGTCAGTGATTGTTATCGTTATGTGTGCATAGAATAATTTCATTTTATGTTATGATGTAACTGGTTTCATATTTTTGTTAATGACTAACAATTATGCAACAGCTACATTAGTTTGCTGTTTTTTCCCTCACGCCTTTTGGCTCCTTGGTCATCACATATGGATTAACGGATGATGTCTACTTGATTTATCACCTTGAGGATGTGCGCCTTTTCCTTCGTTGCATTCATTGCTCAATCAGTGTTGTAGTTTTGTAAGCTCATTGCTTGTAAATGATCGGATATGTATTGTGAATGTATGTCTTAACCAGTGGTACTGGAATACTGCACTGCAACTTCTACGATCAACATGGCAACTATGTAACTTGGATGGCTGTTATCAGCATAGCAGCAGAGTGCACAGGCACAGGGTTGTACAAATGTAGCCATTAAATGCCGCAGAGACACCTCGAGCGTGCATTAGGTTTTGAATATTTAAGAGAGTTGAGAGTCGAGACGTTTTTAATGTTCATTTGTGGACAACTCTTATGCCAATCTATGCCCTAACTTTTATACGGATAATATTCGGAAATAGCTTAACAACTTTTTTATTAATTTTTTTGACAAATAATAAATGTACTAGGTGATAACTGATGTGCACTCTTTGGTGACTCCTTACGAGTTATGATTTCAGAGCGACTTTATCTTTGTGCACAATAAATTGTCAAACGACGTCAAATAACATGAATACGTCCACCATGAAGGGAAGTTGCCATTTCAATTTCCGAAGAAGCCGTATTCGACAGTTGCGAGTCTCAAACTGATTATCAAAGTACAAAAGGGTACATTTTCCATGAAAGAAAATTCCAGATTTTATACAGTCACCTATACACACCAGAGGGTTTGAAACAAGCATTCTCTTCCCAAAGAACTACTCAAGATATATGAAACTCTACCATGAATCATCAAGAGTCAGGAAGCTACTAAAACGAGACAAACCAGATACGTGATGGGCGTATGACAGGCCTGTATAGTGATATATTTAACGCATGTTTCCAAACCAAACCCCACCAAGATACTACTTGTTCGAAGACTTCGAACAATTAAACCCATGGCATACTGACAAGACTATGATGAGGATCAGTGCAATGATGATACCCAGCACAATGAGCTTGATCTTCATGTTTTGAAGCCACATCTTTCTCCTGATCTTGGTTCCCTGTTGCCTAAAGTCTTGTGCCTATAAAGACAATAAAAAAAAAACTAATCATTCATTTGCACATCAACATTACTCAGTCAGTGTTGTCCGTCTTAAACATAAAACGGGTCAAATATAAACTTGTCCCATCTATCTATATACGGTAATACTTGACCCGTTTTAAACTTAACTTAAGACAGGTATGACCATCTTAGGGAAGACCAACTGCCATCCCATACATGTCTCATTTATTAATTTTAGGTCCATGCCAAAATAATTGGCCACATAATATCGAGTAAAATAGACATGTGAACGCTAACCATCATTCTATGTTATTCCGATAATTCACAGTGGTTGCATGTTGTGTATCGTATGTGTGACACTTACAGTTACTTAAGCCGAGACGGAGGAACATAGGCTTAGCTGAGTAATATAAAGATGAGGGCATTATGGTATCTTTACATATAACTCTGAGTCAAATGGCAATAATGATTTTTCATCCCTAAATCTTATAGAAGTATATCTCTAGTCAACTTGGGACAATGAGATAAAGGGAGTATAATTTAGAGTAATGCACAAGACATTTGTATTCCCACAACTGGAAACGGATAAACATGAAAATGTAGTATTAGAAACCTGTGAGCGGAGATTTTCTGTCTTGTCGACAAGGAGCTCAATCTTCTCACCACGATCCAGAACCTGAGTAGAGAGCAGTCAGAGCACATGTAATGAGAGCAAATAAAATTTCATACCTTCTCAATAAGAAAAGAGGAGGCGCCACCACAAAGCGCTTCCAGACTTCCATGTTATCAAGAAGTTCATACAAACACAGAGAACCCTGACATTTCATACCTTCTCAATATTCTCCATCATAACTCCTTTGACTTCAGATATCTGGGCCTGAACTTTTGCAAGCTTGTTCATTTCGTCTGGGTGATCAACACAGTACTGCATATGTTCCTTGAGTTTAGGCCTAAAAATACATATAAGAAGGTTCAGAATCCATACACCCACACAAAAATTTAACGGATCTCAAATCCAGATGAACTACCCAAATTCTTTGTTCAAGCTCTTTGCAACAGCAGTAGCAGCTTTTCCATCCCCATATCTCTTGTTAAAGTCATCCTTAACTCTTTCCAAGAAAGCCATTGGAATTTGTCTACCAACAGACTCAACTGCAACGACACAATAGGCTGCAAAAAGTAACATATGATGAGATACCTATATATATAATTCTTGAATTTGAAAGCAAAATATAGCTTGAAGAATTCACAGACAGGTTACATTCCACGGAAGATCTTTTGATCTTTTAAGGAAACAGCAGATAAGGCAAACACAATGGTTTCCTCAAAAATTAAGAGATGCCTCTCACTGGTAGAAGAACTTCAAAACTCAGGGAAGTAAGCTCAGAAGAAGAAATTAAAGGCTGTCCTAAGTTTAAAAATATAACAATTGCAAAGAGGCCTGACATGTTACTTGAACCAAGACTCTTGAACCCTTTGTTTGGATGGAGGGAAATGGAGGGAAGTGCAAAAGAGTGGAAAATTTTCTTTTGTTTGGTTAGTAAGATTGAGCCAAAGAGAAAGGGAGGGAAACATTAGTCTTATCCTAAAAAATAACTGTATAAAATATATGTAAAAAATGGTCTGACAGAGTAAAGAATAAAAGTTAACCTTATGTTAGTTATGTACATTACCAATCCATGCTTCAAATCTAAGGTACCTAAACTCCTAAAGTGGAAGTACACAGACCACAAGCACTCACCGCAATTATGTCAAACTTAAAAAAAAAATCTCCAAAACTAAAAGACAGCACATCTCAGAGGCCTAGTAGATGGCCCCTTTAACACGGGAGGGGAAAGATTAAAATCCACCATATCTCGAGCTCCTAAATGCCACGTACCACAGCACCATAGATTACCAACGAGACATTACAAGAAGTGAGGAAAGGGGGAAAAAAAAAAAAAAAAAGAGGTGAAGTTTGAAGTGTTGAAGTAGGGCAGTTATTCTGTTAATAATCGTGTACAGTACCCATGTATAAATAAGAATGCTCCAAAGGATAATTTATTCTATACCAGGATACTGTGTATGAGCCTATGAGGTACTCTGAAAAACCCGTTGACATATCAGGACTTTTTGACGAATTCCATCCAAGGGCTTATAAAATCTAGAGACTAAGGCCTTGCTTGGATACCAAAATAGGAAGGAAAAAGAGCGGAGGAGGTACTAAGGTAAGAGGGACGAGAAGGGGGGAGGGGGTAGGTATGTGGTGTGGGTGTTTTGATACAATTTCCCTCCAAATTTTTCCTAATGTGGAGAGATTTTGATTTAACTTGGAGGAGGGAAAATGGATCCCTCCAAATCCCTACCCCTCCATTTCTCCCCACCCACATTAGCTATCCAAGCAAGGGTTCTTAAATCCCTACTCTCCCTGCCTTTCTTTTCCCTCCAAATCACTAAATCCAAACACACCCCAAACAGTGATTTAAAGGAAGATAATGGGATGTAGGTAATTTACAGACTTCGTCACCAATTTCGTTATGAACAAGTCACATCTGATCCGGGAGCGTGTGATATATGTATCTTAAGTATGGCTCATGATAGAGTACGCTCTAACTGATTTGCGATCCGCTTAGGGTTTGGTGAATCAGGTAACCAATTTTACAAACATGTTGTGATTTTAATTGATTCCCAACAGGCAGAACTGGGATGTGTTGCCTATAAACATTTATAACCTTTTGGCAGCAGGTCATGGGATCATACTGTGCTTCACATGATATTTAAATGTGGCATCTTTCAGAATTGTTTGGTTAGTAAGATTGAGTAGGAGGGAACACATAATAAATGATTTTTATATTTCTAAACTCTCTGCAAATACGTATAAACAGAAAAGGGGATAAGGGTGCGCATATGAAAAATACATTATGAAGAACTTTGCTGGATAGGGAAATTGACATAGCAAGAGCCTGAGGGTTTACCCATCATAAAATGGTAAGAAACAAAGAAATGTGGGATAGGTCAGATCACGTGCTAAGTAGTTGGTATTTGGTAACATCAAGTACACACCCTAACAAGGTGGCACAATCAAGTATTGGGCGAGCTTAATTTTTGGTCATATTGGGGCAATTTAGTCTGGTATTATAATTTGGTCTATGATCGACCCTATCCGTCAAGTACCCACCAAATATTGGCCATATAGAAGCTTAATCAACCAAATATTAAGTCTTTGCAAGGTATTTTACTAATTAGAATATATCCACACAACAAGCTTAGAAGTAATTTATGTAACAGTGAAGACATCGCAAGTAGCCAATATTTAAAATTACACCCATCAGAAAGATTTATCGTCATATTGAGCAGGTGGTCACAGATGCGATCAAGAACACCATAGACAAAATCATTACATGTCATATGGCTAGGAGTCAGTGTAAATTCGCTACGGCTTTGGAGTATGTACATACCCTTACTAGTTTCTAATACCTTGAAAAAAGTCGGCACGAATTTAGCTTTAGTGACACTGACACCAATGATAAAAAATAAAAAAGCATTGTCATTGGTAAATTGGTAATGGTGGACAATTCAAAGAAGACACCTTCTACACCATGTAACAAAACTAAATCAATGTACAAAAGGCCGTATCATATTCTACAAAAGTGAAAAGGTGAAAGATCTATGGGTTTCAAATGAATAGTGTTGGATAGATACTAATTCTTAT
This sequence comes from Silene coronaria, assembly GCA_028566215.1. NCBI lineage: Eukaryota > Viridiplantae > Streptophyta > Magnoliopsida > Caryophyllales > Caryophyllaceae > Silene > Silene coronaria. The sequence goes on from JAOWBH010174087.1 coordinate 6,738, forward strand.
CTAATATCAGGAGAGCAGTTGTTTGTAAAACAAAACCCTGGAAGTACCAGGTTGGGCGGCATTGCAACCCCGTTCAAGCAAGCAAGCTCAAATAAAACACCTGTTCCACATTTTAGAAAACCGATTGTATGTTCAAACAAGAATGCCAGTGAAACCAGTAAAGGTCTACTAAACATCAAACCTCATACAAAACAAAAACTCACGTGGCAGGGTCTTACATATCAGATTAACCCATGAACCCTGTAACTAATTTACACATGGTCACTCATATTTTTCGGTCTAGTAGTAGCAACGGGCAATAATTAGGGATGGAGGTTTGGACCCCTAACCTATGTTACTACGAGTGACACTTTTGGAACCTGCCTGACTCTAAAAAAGTGTTGGAACACAACACGACACTTCATTTTAATAAAAAAATTGAAAACTTGGCGGAACATAACCGTATCCGACCCTCTAACACCGTGTATATCGACCCTTGCCCTGAGACAGAGTAACATAGCCTCTAATCTATGGACTATCACCTCCTCAGCCCGTCTTAAACACTAGACAAGAACATCTCTGGTTGTGAATTGTGAAATCGTCCTACAGTCCTACACTACTAGCACATGTGACATCTTACTATACAAGACCTGCTACCAAACACAATCTACCTCTTAATTTAATTAATTATTTATCTATATAATCTATATAATATAGTTAAAAGGTTACCTTAACACATTTAATTTTATTCCACATCACCTTAACTCATTAAATTTTATTCCACATGGATTTGTACACCTCATTAATTTAAATTCTTATAATTAATTTAATTTAATTTATTATTTGATTATATAATGATGATAACTAAAAATTTAGAAAAAATAAAAAAAAACATCTATAATGAGTAATAACCATAATTAAAAATTTATATAAAAAAAACTATTTAAAATAAAGATTGGGAAATCTCCAACAGATTTTCACTCAAAATTTGATAATTTTAACCCATAAAAAGCAAACGAGGATTAAATAGGAAAATAAATAAAGGGCGTTGACAGTAGTAACAATATGGGAATACTGTGTTCTTATGTTTAATTTTCATGATTCACATCTTATTTTACAATTTGTCATAATTCTAAATAATTCGTGTTTATACAAGTAGTATTATTGTATTAACCAAAGGAGGGGGATCAATTGCATAAACAAAATTTTTACACTAGGAACTAAAACATCACCAATCAAACCCAAATCGAAAACCCGGTTTAAAATGACATCGCAGATAACCATTAGCCAATACACTGTAAACCCACTAATAACCCCGAAAAACGAGCACGGCAATCACAAACATTACTCCAGTGCCTCAATGGCTCCCGTAAATTGCGAGCTAAGGAGGTCGAATGTCCGCAGCCTTAACCCTAACCCGGTGTTAGCAAGACGATCACACTATCCAATGAAAAATCAAACATAAAAACACAAACACAAATCACTTCAATTAGATCCAAACACACAAAACATAATAAACAAACAAACATATAAATCAAATGAAAACAACTGAAAAGAAGAGATTAATCTCGAGAGAGAGAGAGAGAGAAATTACTGAATCCATCAGAAACAAGAAAGTTGAAAGTATGTCCATCACAATTGTAAGTGAATTTGTTGTTAGTAGAAGGAAGTTTCTGCAAACATTGAGATGCGATACTTGTGAAATTCCCAGAAAATTCAGTGTACTCTGCTAATACCACTGTACCTCTTGCTACAAAACTGTAAATCAAATTTTGTTGCCCCATTTTTAATTAGGGTTTGTGATTGGGAGTGTGTGTAAAGTATAAACCCTAGATTTGATTTGAATTGAATTGACGTATCTACCTCTCCCCAGAAATCTAGAGAGAGAAGATTGAGTAACAGTAGATTTGGGGAAAAAATGGAGAGAGAAGGGAAATGGAGGTTGAGTGTTTAAATGATAAGGACACTTTACTTTGTTAATTTTTGTACCAAATATTCTTTGAGTATGTATTGTTTTAGACGGTGTGAAATAGGACGGATCAAATGTTATCATTTTTTTAGTAGAATATAACCATTGATAAAATGTTATAATTAAAATTGTCAATGTTTACCTAAAAATATTGGTATCCGTAAATGGTAACATTTTATCGTAAAATAGCTATATTTAGAGCCCGTTTAAAATAAGAATTTGCGATACCCTTTAATTTAAAGTAGGGTGACCGTACCTAGTGAAAACCTCGACTCCTTGACTTGAGGGCTATGGACTTAAGGTTGGATGAACCAACCCTAACATGGTCCCTAAGTGAGTGTTAGGTTTGATTTGCTAGGTTTGACACAAACTAGCATATGGAATATTGATGGGGTTGAAGGCTAGTTGATTAGTTTAGGTTCAAGAATATTGTGTTAGTAGAATTTTTGGAAATCTTTTAAAGGAAAAAATATATGCTTGTAAAAGAAATAGAAATTTCAATAGTTCAAGGCCTGATTTGGTTAAGGACGGGTCTGAGTCGGGGTCAAGGGGCTATCGCCCTGAGTGTTCAGGTCAGGCAAGTTGACCACCTCTAATTTAAAGGCGCGTTCTACTTGCTTCATTTATCAATTTCAAATGGTTCAAATATTGTAAAGAGCTATATTGACCATGAATGTATTTTTTTCTAAGAGAAAAATATACATTTATTACATTGTTTTCATTGTTAAAATACATTATATTTTGATAATCGGAGCTTTAATGTTAATAGTGTTTATTGACTTTGATCATGTAACATTTTCTTTCATTTAAGCAAAGATATGTCAGTTTAATTTCTATTTATGCGGAGATATGTAAGTTATTTTTTCAACTAATGAAGGATTTCATACCATTCGTAGTAGTATGTAGAAGATTGACTCAGAGTTATTCATATAGTGTTGCAATCTGTGATTGATGTTTAAATTACAAGTACAAGCGATTAGTCTAGCTAAATTTCGTACCTTTCAAAAATGAGTTAGATCCAAAAGCAACTCACAATAGGTATATAAAAAACACATGATATATAAGATATGTAGAACTGACCCTTAGGGAATATTTGGTTGGGGTTTGGAATGGAATATAATGGATTTGATCCATTTTAGATTTTCAGTGTTGGTTAAGATATTTTGAAACGTAGTTGCTCATTTATGGACGAGTTTTACTCAATCATGTACTTTTTTTCATTAGTTTTCCTTAGTATGCTCTTTGCCTAATTCTCTCTAATTCTCTCTTACTCTCTTTAATTCTCTCCCTCACAAAATCTAGGGTTTATCAAAATCTCTACTCAAACCACAAACTACAAACTACACAATTATGGATGCTAATTCTCGTATCGATCAGGTAATAATTCATAATTCAATTTCTTAATTTTATTATTTAAATTAGGGGTTATTTACACTATTTAAATTAGGTTTTTTTTATACAAATTAAATTATAGTTTGTTTACACTAATTAAATTAACGTATTAAGTCACGAATTGATAGTGATTGCTCGTACTCTCTAAAGGCAAGAAGGGGCTGCTTATTTGGATTTAGCTTAAAAAATATAAATGAAAGCATCAGACTACCGAAAGCTGTACCTACTCCATATGTTTTGTCCCTCACTTCTAGTGAAAATTCGTATTCAACAAAATATGATGAAGACGCATTTGCCTCTAGTACTGTACTCCGTTTCCGTTTGTATAGAGATGAATTTCGCTGTTCAACCTACTTAAAAAGCAT
>JAOWBH010174109.1:0-10442 GCA_028566215.1 Silene coronaria
CTCCGGTATCACATCAGTTAGTTCTCACGTGCTTAAATTGTTTGAGTATGTGGAAACGCTGGAATGACTTGATAATTTGAATTGTTAGAAATCGTGATTGACTAAATACCACAATCTCGTTATGGAAGGTTTTTACCCTATTGAGGGTAAACTAAGAATAAAATAAAGAATAGTCTTCCTGAGATTCATCTTCTGCTTATCTCAGCAGAGATTTATGGAAGTGAGTGAGGGCTCTAAGAATGATATTTCACACTTAATTGATAATAATATGACGAGGTTCAAAAAGGAGGTTGATATGGGTATGGTATTGGACAGTGTAAGAGAAACTACCCCAAATATATGGAAAATAAGGGAATTGGGTGAGTGACACCTACAAGTACCTTCTTCTCTAATATCTATATGATTGACATTAGTTATGCTAGTACTATTTCATCGATATTTTATACTAGTGGAGGTTCTCATCATTGTATTTGATACATGGGATAATGATCATGTAACCACTAGCCATGAATAATGTTGACCTTTATAAAGAATATGGAACAATATTTGTTATCATTTCATTAAAAGACAAATAAATGTTATTAGTACTAAGTCTAGTTTTTTGGTTTAAGTTGTACTTTAATAAAATGTATTATGTACACGAACTCTAAATAGGAATATAATTTCAAGTTTTACGTAAGACACAAAGGGCAGTTGTACCCTTATATACCATGATTTCGTTTATAGCCATGCCATACTAATTAAAGGTTATTATATTCTTGACCTAAACAAGAAATGTATGTCATATAGATTATTAAAAGGCTTAAAAACAGGTGACTATGATAAAATCTTATCCCCTCGACGCGAACTCTGACAAGTAAACAAAAACGCATAAAGAGACTATTGCCAACTAGTATTCTTAAATCATTTGATTATAAATCTTATGGTGTATGCGAATCTTGTATTCAAATCAAGATGACTCGTGACCTTTTTGTTGAAAAGGAGATCAAGCAAGTGAGTTATTGAGCTTAATTACATATGGACGTGTGTGGTCAAATAACAATTTCAAACTAGAGAAGGTTATGATTACTTCATTAATTTTACCAACGATTTTTGGTAGATAATGATATGTCTACTAATTGAGGTATAAAGTGAAACCTTCGAAAAGTTCAAAGAGTTTTAAAGTGAAGTAGAAAACCAATGAGATTAAATGATCAAAGCTTCACGATCCGATCGTAGTAGGGAATATCAAAGTGATGACTTTTATTTACACTAAAAGAAGTGTGATATAATATCACAAGTTAAATTCTCCTAGCACACTTTATTGAATAAGGTGTGGTTGGAAGGAAAAAATCAAACCTTATACGATACAATTTAGTCTTTGTCAAGTTACATTGAGCTACTTGATTGAATTTGGGGTATTACTATTTTTGTTTACTATTTTATTTAACCACTAAACTAAAGCATGACTAGGGTAAAGAAAACTTTCCATATGAGATATGGATAGGTAAGGTACATAATTTGTAAGTTATCCGAAGGAAACACGTGGTCATTAATCCTACTACAGTCATGATAACAAAGAGTTTGTGAATCGTGATGCCGTCTTTCTATAAAAATGAGTTTTCTAGAAGACATAGTGGGAGAAATTTTGAACTTTCTAAACTTTAAGAGCCACCAACTGAGCATATGACGCATGAAAATGTTTCCTCTTTATCAAATTTAGTAATTGTTTCCTTACAACCTAGGTGAGTTGAACTTGCCACCTGTCATAGGTGATAAATTTGTGTTTACTTTTAGAAGTTAACAAATCTGTAACTTACAAATAGGCTATTTCTAGTCCCAACTCTATGCAGTGGCTTGGATTCATGTGATCCAAAATGGACTTCATGCACGATTGTCAGGTAGAGGACCAAATAAGTTTACTTTGAACTTTAAGATCAAGATCTGCTTGGATGGATATGAAGATGTTTTCAAGCTAGATTAGTAAGGGATTTCACTAGTTGCAATGCTTCGAGCCATTCAGATTATCTTAATGAATGTCGCATTTCATAATTGTATGATTTGGCAGTTGGATATCAAAACCGACTTCTTGAATGAGATTCTAAAAGAGGAAGTGTATTTGACACATACTATGGATTTTGTAGATCCTAACAATCCTAAGATAATGTACAAACTTAAGAAGAAGTCTTAAGTAGGTATTAAGAAGTTGGAATCAATGTTTTGATAATGTTATAAAACTTTTCTCAAAGTGTCAAGGAATCATGTTTACACATGAAGTTTAGTGGGAGTAAGGTGGTTTTATTAGTCCTATATGTGGATGACGTATTAATCATTAAGAATGATCCAAGACTTAGGAGAAGCGTAATATATCTGAAGTATCCAGAATTATAGAGATAAATCTAAAGGATATTAGCGATAAATCAGAAGTCTTATATATTAATAAGATTCTTGATTGATTCAAACGATTTGAACATATTTGAATTGATTCCATTTGCTTCCGCTGTTGGATCAATTAAATATACTAAGATGTATTATTATCCTAACATTTCATATGCTTTGAGTATGACGAGTCGTTACCAATCAAATCAATGTGAAAGTCACCATGTAGCCATATAGATCATTCTTTAGTACTTGAGAAGGACTAAGGATTATGAGGTAAGTGTTTTGATGTAATTCTTTGATTTGTGTAAGGGGTTACACGAATGTCAGTTGTGGTTTGTGTAAGGAGTTTCACAAATACCATTTTCAAAACAAATAGGGATGGTATGGAATCCCGATCTGGCTATGTCTTTCGAGGAGTTGATCAGTTGGAAGAGTTTCAGGCAGTTAATCATTGCGGATTTTACAACGGAAGCTGAGTATATTACCTATAAAGGTACATTGCAACATTTGATGATGCAAATGGAAGTAGCTTGGATTCAGCAGTATTGAAGGGACTAGAAGTAGTTCCTACGGCCGCTTATCCCATCCCAATATATTATGATGACTGTGGGAGCTATTTTAAGGCTAGAGAGCCTAAGTCTAGAGATAAGTCTATATATGTACTCAGAAATTTTCATGTAATATAAGCCATGTGGAACAAAGGAAATAGCAATTAGTAAGGTTGGGTCAGAAGAGGTTGCACTGATTCTTTAACCAAGGCCTTGTTGTAGGCTTACAATGATAGTTATGTCATCTCAATAGAATTAAGGTGTATACCTAAATTGCTGTAAATTATTTGATGTGCAATAATTAGATATTGTATCAATTTTTTCATATATGATAATTGAATTTATCGTATGAGTTATTAAAAACTTATATATACATTATTTACTGGATTTTATTTTATAATACTTTGTTATTTACTGGAGTCATAAATATGACGGGTCGATTACATAGACAGACTGTGGAGACACTCTGTCGGGCAGTGACCATCTATAGAGTCTTTTTACTTTTATAGCCTGGTCGTGGCAATGACTTCTATAATATTCCAATGAGTCGATTCTTTTGACTAACGACTATTTGTCTACGTCAGTACAGCTACCGATTGGCTTTGGTTTTTTTCCTAGGTCACTCCGTAAAAGGAGGCCGATGGGCTCTTCTAGGTCATGGTGATCTGTGATTGAATGAAGAAAATAGGTCAACAGGAATTGTCCACCCTTGTCGGGGTTTTAAACATCTTAGGGCCACTCAGGAAGTAGTAACTGGAAATGCGTGGCCACGCTCGGAAGTGATATACGGTAGATTTTTCGATCAGACAGTTACTCTTCTGATCATGGAAACCACTCATGATTGAATCAAGTGCAAGTACGACCTGAAAGACACCTTGCATTAAGTGGGAGATATAACGGGCAAGAGAATCAGTAGCGCACACTTGTGTCGGATATGTGGGAGATTGTTGGAGTAAGTTTCCTACACAATAGGGCGCCTACTTACTAAATCTCATTAGGGGAATATACTCGGGATATATCTTATTATACTCGTCAGCTGATCAACGTATATCGGTAACGATCAGCCGACTAGAGTTAGACGTTATTGTCGTATGACGGCGGTGTTTAGCTGATGCCTTTCGGTCAGACCTATAGGATGAAGCCCCATTGAAAAACTAATTATTTGAATAAGATATAATTAAATTAAATTAGTTCCTTAAATATTTTCACTAAATATTAGCCAAGTGATTTTATATGGGACGAGTTTAGAACTCGGGCCAAGGAATTTATTATTCGATTATATGATTATTGACTAATAAATCTTTATGTCTTATGTTAACATGTTTAACTTAGGCGGTAATTAGTAATTAAAGGTTAATTTACTAAATGTGCTGAGATATTTGTATATATATTGTGAGACGGAGGAAATTAGCTAATAATATTTACAAGGAGTTGTAAAATCGGCTAATTGAGTTTTATAAGATCCATTATATATTGATATAATGGTCAAATATCACTTAAAAATTACGTGTATATTAGTCACTAATTTGTATCATTTAAGGGTTAAATGATCAAATTTATATTTAAAAAATAAATATAAATGTCGAAACTCGAAATAAGACCCAATATGACACATGGGCCGTTTATTTAAATTGTGTAAGACACATATATTTGTCATATTTCACTAAGAAATGTTCATGATTTGTTTACATTTCACTTGCTATAAATACTACAGCTTGATCATTTGCATGTGTGAATTTTTTGGACAAAAAAATTACTCTCAAAAGGCCTTGTGGATAGTTGAAACAAAGTGAATTAGTGATGAATTGTTCATCATTCTTTCCCTTTGTATTCTTCATTTTTGTTCAAAAAGTTGATAAAACACAAAAAAAAAAATCATAACATATTACACATCATATATTACTAATGTAGTAATAATACTTGTATTATTATTTAAGAGTTTTCTTAGTAATAAAACTAGTCTTTTATACTAAGTTTTGGGATAGTTTTGGTATAGTATTATTTAAGGGTTTTCTTAGTAATAAAATCATAACATATTACACATCATATATTGGAAGGAGGTCCCTTACTTTAGAGACTAGATGGTTGGAGAGCCATCTTAAGGTTGGATTTTATCTTTTATGGAGCTTGGTTCACCATTAGTTGATGGAAGATGCCATATTTGAAGATAAAGAATAGGTTGTATTCTTAATCTTTTACTTCTTTTTAAATTTTGTGCATGCATGTAACATGATTCATAAGGACCATTAAATTATAGTAATTTGATGACTAATTAGAGGAGCCTAATTAGGAGTCTAGAACTAACAATAACAAGCCTATTAACAAAGAAATAATAGATAAACATGATCGATAATAAAAGATAAACAAAGAATTAAAGTGAGATTAGAAATTATAACAACTAGATGATTAATAGATGGAAATAACATGATTAATAATAGAATAAATCCTTGAATAGATCAAGTTCATTTCACCAAATATTGCATAAATCCAAATAAGTCTTCAATTAACCTAGATCTAAGAATAAATAAGGAGTAATAAACTAATGATGTGAACCCGCGCGTTATAACGATAAATAAACTAGGAAACATGTAGCAAAAATACATGAATTTTTAAAAACTTTTCGATAAAGTATGTGGAGTACTCACCACACAAGTCAAACAATAGCATAGGTAAAATAAATACAACCGAAATAAGGGTTCCAAACAAGGGGTGAACATATCCCGCAAATAACAAGTCTCAAAAGTGAGTCTAAGCTAATCGTAGGGTAAATGTCAAATATTATCGACATTCGCTAGCCCACACATGTCTTCACTCTAAGTAGCACCAACTTGTACCTGTCATTAATTAAAAATGAATGTCAAAGTCAGTGGGGTGTAACTCAAGCTTCTCCCAGCCATAAGACATCCAAACAAACATAAATAAAAGGATTATTAACACACAAAAAATCGCAATCCAATAATAAAGATGACTAGACATGAGAATAAATGATGAATGTAGAGCGTATGGATTTAGGTAAAATATTGACATAGTTGTAAATTACACAAATAAACGAACACTCCAACAAAGTAATCCATCCCAATACAAGTACTCTTCCATAATGAATGACATATACAAAGCATTATAACTACGCAAGACTATACAACCCTAGACTCAATCCTCTCGGTAGAACGATGATAATAATACGTTCATAGTTTAAAACTGGCCAGACTCTCAAGATGAACATTTCTCAATTCCACAAGCGATAAACGTCTAGCATCAAAGACTCGAAGCAACAGAACAGAAGCCGAGTACCCCGAATCCGACAGAACGGCTAACAGAAGGGGCGTAAAATGCATGAGCATACCAAATCTGGCAGAACGGCCAACGAAAGTGGCTTAACAATGTTAAGCTAGCATGTTATGTATAATGACACTACCATGTGAATGAGACATAAAAAAAAGTGTTTTAATCATAATAAAATGCATTAACATACCACTCATAAGTATTAGAACAAAGGTTAAGATGTATAATAAACAAGAAACTTAAACCCCAAATCAAAACAAGTTTAGAACTAGACTACAACAAGGGTCAACTTTAAACAGTCATAACTTGCGTTCTATATATGAGAATGAGGTGAAACAAATTGGAGGTGATAGCTTATCCTCCTACGGTTCTAACGGTAGGTCATATGCTCAGAAAATTATGGAATGAGTGGGATATGACCATTTTTGTAAAAGGCGACAGTGTAGGAAAAGTTTTACCCGACTGGGTGAAACTTCACCCGACCGAGTGAAACTTCACCGCCGGCGGCAAAACCCAAAAACACATTTTACCGGACCGGGTGAAACTTCATCCGTCGGCTGCACATGATTCATACAATTATATCTTCATCTTTTTCCTTGGTCTATGAAGGTGAAACCTCATGTAAACTCACTAATGCTCATTAATAATAAAAATGGAGACAAGAACAACTAGGGCTGTAAATGAACAGAACCGGCTCAACAAGCCCTTGGAATCGGCTCGGTCAAAGCTTGGCTTGTGCTCGGTTAAAACGAGCTCGAGCCGAGCCCGAGCTCAGCAAGGCTCGGCTCAGAAGCTCGTTTAGGCTCTTTAATAAAAAAATTTTGTATAATTTTTATACTTTAGTATTAATTTATTTTCTATTATATGTAATTTGGACAATTATAAGTATATTATAATATAATATTTTTTAGTATTTTATAATCTTATTTGTTATTAAAAAAATATTTATATTTATTTAAATTTAAATAAAGGAAAGTGAAAATAATATAAAGACAAAATGAGCTCGATTCAAACTCGAGTCGAGCTCGAGCTCCATTTTTTTAGGCTCGACAAGCTGTGAGCTGAGCCCGGGCTCGAGCTAAAAATTTCGAGCCGAGCACGAGCCCACCCCAGCTCGAGCTCAGATCGACTCGTTTACACCCCTAAGAACAACCTTTAAACACATCCTAAGACATTATAGATTTCACAACAATTAACTTTTCAATAATTCACCTCTAACATGGTTAAATACAAAATCATGAACTCTTCATTGTCTTAAACTAGAATACAACATTGATCACCATCAAAATATTATAAACAATTGTTAACAAAGTGTAAACATGGTTTTGAGAAGGAATTTCACAAGTAAAATAACAATTAGATACAACTTCCATCATTAACATATAAAGGTAATAACATTACTAGCTAAATACTAAATTCTAACATACAATTTCACATAGAAGATGTAATATCGAGTAACCTATCACCTTACCTTTTCGCACTTCTAATCTTCCAAATCTTCCTCTACAAGATAATAATCGTTGTCTGGGTCTTCTAAGTAACCACCTACACATGAAAACACAACATGTTGTGAGAAACCCCAACTTGGAGAAAGATGGAATTTTTGAAAGATTGGAAGGGGGTAAGACTTTCTTACATAGAAAGATAAAAAATGAGAAAAGGTGAAAATTTGCGCTAGAATGACGTAATTTGGTGAAGGAATGACAGAGTTATGAATTTTATAAGATTGTAGATTTCGTAGTTTCAATGGAGGGTTTAAAAAGAGATGAAAATTCTGAAATTTTGAAGGTGGAAGATGAAATGAATTGATTTTCCACAAAATTAAACCTAAAAAGAGGCCTAATTTGACTTAGCTTAACCCATAGCCCAATTGACTAAGTTTCCATTCAAATTTCAAGTAAAATTCGATTTTAGGATCTATTTGGGTAAAAATTGTAGCGTTTTCTACACAACTACACTAAAAACGTTGTTTCTATAATAATAAGGCGAACAAAATAATAAAATAATTGTTTAAACTAATAAATTCCGAAACTAAAATTCTCCCCTCCTTTAAAAAGTTTCGTCTTCGAAACATGAAACAAGAGAGTGATACCTCAAGCGAACAATGTCGGGTACTTAGCACACATAGAATTGAAGCTTCCGTCTCCCAAGTCTCTTCTTCCACATTTCCACACTTTCACAAGAGTTTCACTAAGGGTACTACCTTATTTCTCGACTTCCTGTTCATCTTGTCCAAGATGTGAATTGGTCTCTCTTTAAACGTTAGGCTAGGCTCAAGATCAAGAACCTCATTTTGCAACACATGACTCGGGTCGCTAATGTATTTCCTAAGTTGAGACATATGGAATACATCATGAGCCTTGCCTAAACTCGGTGGCAAATCCAATTTGTAAGCCACGACACTAATTCTGTTCTCAATTTCATTAGGTCCAATGTAATTTGGACTTAATTTCCCTTTCACTCCAAATCTTTTCACGCCATTCATAGCGGACACCTGCAAAAAAACCTTATCACCAACCTCAATTTCCAAGGGTCGACGACGAACATCGGCATAAGACTTTTGGCGATCTTGAGCGGCATTCATTCTTTCTAGGATGAGCTTGACATGGTCAATCGTCTCGGTTAGCTTTTCGGGTCTTAAACCATGAACATCGCTTGCTTGATCCTAACAAATCGAGATTCGACATTTCCTTTCATACAAAGCTTCATAGGGAGCCATCTTGATAGAATGGTAACTATTGTTGTGAGAGAATACCACCAAAGTTAAGCTCTTATACCAACTAGCGTGAAAGTCTAGGGCACAAGCGCGCAACAATAAGTCTTCAAGGGTTTGAATAGTTCTCTGGGTTTGTCCATTGGTAGCGGCATGAAAAGCAGTACTCATAAACAATCTACTACCCATGCATAACTTCTTGCAAGACTTTTCAAAATCTTGAACAAAACCTCGGGTCGCGATCTAATATGATCTCCGTGGGGACACCATGATAACAAATGATCTTCTCCACAAAGGCATTAGCAAGTCGATCCAAGTTGCATGTCTCTTTAATTAGAATGAATCTAACACACTTCGTCAATCTATCCACAATCACCCAAAAGACATCCTTTCCACCAGCAGTCCTAGGTAATGGCATTACCCATTTCCACAAAGGAACATCCAAAGGTTGTAGTAAACAACCGGGTCTTTTATTTTCAATCTCACTTGTTAGCAAGTGAGACACCTTCCCACATAAGCCACGAGGCCATTTTTCATGTTAGGCCACCAAAATTGAAACGTCAAATCCTTGTACATCTTGTCACCTCCAAAATGAATCGAATAAGGAGATAGGTGTGCTTCATCAAACTCTCTTCCTCAACACAATAATGACGGGAACATACATGCGGCCACAATAGCGAAGAACACCACTAGCGTCAATCTCATAATCCTTGGCTTTTTAATCATGTAACTTGGCTTGAATCTCTTTGTAAGTAGCATTATCCACTAGGCTCTCACGGATCTCACGGTGAAGAACGGGTTCGGCAATTATAGCACCAATGTACTCATAATCACTCTTCACAAATTGTAGATTTAATCTACGAAATTCGGCACAAAGATTGTCGGGTAGCGCACGGATAACACTCAAAGAATGAGTCGATTTCCTACTAAGAGCATCGGCAACCACATTTGCCTTTCCTTCATGATATAACAATTCTTCATTGTAATCATTCACCAACTCTAACCATCGTCGTTGTCTCATGTTTAACTCCTATTGGATGAATATATACCGCAAACTCTTATGATCGGTGTAGCTACGGCAATGAAATCAAATAAGGTAATGACTCCACATCTTAAAGGCATAAAAAACGGCGGCTAACTCAAGGTCATGAGTACGATAGTTCACCTCATGAACCCTCAATTGTAGCGAAGCATAGGCAACAATCTTCCTATTTTGTATGAGCACACACCCTAAACCCATCTTAAAACATCACAATATACATCAAAGTCCACACTATCTCCGGGTAAAGTCAACACGGGAGCGGTAGTCAACCTTCTCTTCAACTCTTTTAATGCCTCTTCACAAGCTTCGGTCCATGCAAACTTAGTCTCTTTCTTCAAAAGTTTAGTCATCGGTCTAGCTAGCTTGGAAAAGTCTTTCACAAAATGATGTTAGTAACCCGTGAAACCTAGGAAACTTCAGATCTCACCAATATCGGTAGGACTCTTCCACTTAATCACGGCTTCAATCTTCGAAGGATCCACCATAACACCATCCT
>JAOWBH010174120.1:0-10441 GCA_028566215.1 Silene coronaria
TCTAGAAAATGAAGCGGTTTTTGACACAAACTCAGAAATGACTCTAATTACTGTCAAAATGACCGAAATGGCACGTATATGACGACCCAGGGGTTGACACGAGTATTTGAGCGATCGCGTGATGATAAATCTATGAAATGTCTGACTCGTTCCGTGTACACAACACGCGGTCCAATCATCATTGGGTGATTGGCGGGAGGTGCTGACATGAGGTATCTACACCGATGAACTTCTGGCTTAGCCTGCATCTCTTACCAAATCCCATTACACCCTTCATAGGTGACATTTCAACAGTACTTTGTCACCAACCAGAAAAACAACATCTCGACGGTGTAGGTCCGCATAACTCTTTTGGCGATCTTATGCTACTTTCATTTTCTGACGAATTAATTGAAAATGTTCGATCATATCTTGCACCATCTGCAATCCCAGTACCACAGCTTCTGAACAATTATCCAAACATACTGGACTGCGACATTTTCGCCCATACAAAGCCTCGAATGAAGCCATACCAATTCTCGTGTGATAGATGTTGTTGTAGGAGAACTCAATCAGATCAAGGCAATCCTCCCAAGAATCCCCGAACTCCATCACACAATCTCTCAACGTATCCTCTAAAGTCTTAGTTGTTCATTCCGTATGACAGTCTGTAGCAGGATGGAATGCTGTACTCATCTCTAACGTGGTGCTCATCAATTCTTAAAAATCATGCAAAAAATGCAAAATAAATCTCGCATCTATCAGAAACGATGTCCAGAGGTGTACCATGGAGTTTCAAGACATTCTTCCTATAAGCAAGTGCCAATTTCATTTTTCTCAAAGTAACTTTCATCGGAATGAAGTGAGCTGACTTAGTTAAACTGTCGACGATCACCCATATCATATGATTACCATTTTGCGATCATGGAAACCCCACAATAAAGTCCATTGAGATCGACTCCTATTTCCACATCGGCACATCTAATGACTGAATCTTCCCTTGTGGTTGCCGCTGCTCCCCCTTGAATCTCTGGCAAGTTAAACACCGTGCTACGAACCCATCTACTTCCTTTTACATCCCCGACCACCAAAAGGTCTTCTTTAGGTCTTTATACAACTTGTCCCCACCCGGATGGATGGAATACGGAGTACAATGAGCCTCGGTCAAAATGACCTTCTTTAGCTCACTATCATCAGGAACACACCATCTGTTATCAAATCTGACACTCCCACCGGTATGAATGGAGAACCTCGAAGTAGTACCTTTCGCCACCATCTCCTTCCAAGCTTTAATCGTAGGATTATCCAGTTGCTTAGCGCAAATCGTGTCATATAGCTCAGGTTCCACGGTTCAGTAATAGTGTCACCTTTCCGGATCATGAAAATTCTCGTACTTCTTACCTTCTCCCTTAGTTTCATTAAGGACCTCGCGGTGCATAAGGAATGAATACTCTTTCTATTCAACACATCAGCTAGCACATTCGCCTTTCCCTCGTGATAGATGATCTCCATGTCGTAGTTGCCCATCAGTTACATCCATCTCCGCTGTCGCATGTTCAAATCACGCTGAATGAATACATACTTCTAACTCTTATGATTTGAAAACACTTTAAATGTCGCTTCGTACAAGTAGTGCCTCCAAATTTTCAAAGCAAATACCACCGCACCCAACTCCAAGTCATGAGTAGGATAGTTCACCTCGTGATATTTCAACTGTCTTGACGCATAAGCAATGACTCTTCCATTCTGCATAGGTACGCAACACAATCCACACTTTGAAGCATCAGTGTAAACCTCAAAATTCTCGCTTTCCTCCGGCAAGGTTAAGATAGGAGCTGAGGTCAAACGTTCCTTTAAGGTTTTTTACACTTGGTCACAACTCACATCCCAGCAAAACATTGTATCTTTCCTCATCAAAGCTGTCATATGTCTCGCGATCTTACAAAAGTCCTTCACAAATCGACGATAATAGCCCGCTAAACCTAAGAAACTACGAACTTCAGCTACATTCTTCAGTGCTACCCAATTCGACACTGCTTCAATCTTACTCAGATCTACATCCACACCTTCCTTAGAAATCACATATCCCAAAAAGGCCACCTTCTCGAGACAAAACTCACATTTGGACAATTTAGCATACAACTGGTTATCTCGCAGGGTTTGCAAAACAATTCTCGAATGTTCGGCATGATCCTCCATATTCCTCGAATAGACTAAGATATTCGACGAACACCACCACGAATCGGCCTAATTACTGGCTGAAGACTCGGTTCATCAGATCCATGAATACAACTAGTGCATTAGTCAACCCAAACGACATCACTACGAACTCATAATAATCATATCTCGATCGAAATGCTATCCTAGGAATGTCACCGTCTTGAATCCGTAAATGATGGTACCCCGATCTCAAATCAATCTTCGAAAACACTCCGGCTCCCGTCAACTGATTAAAAAGGTCGTCGATCCTAGGCAATGGATACTTATTCTTCACTGTAACATGGCTCAACTCCCTATAGTCGATGCATAACCTCAAGCTTTCATCCTTCTTCTCAACGAACAACACTGGCGCGGCCCACGGTGACACATTAGATTGAATTTACCCCTTGTCAAGTAACTTACTCAACTGCTTCTTCAACTCTTTTAACTCATTTGGTTCCATCTGGTACCGAGCCTTAGAGATAGGTCCCGTCCCCGGTTTCAATTCCACGTTAAAGTCAATATCCCTCTTCGGTGGTAACCCCGGAATCTCCTTTGGAAAGACATCAAGGTACTCGTCCACTACCAGAATACTAGATGCAGAAGGCTCTTCCACGCGAGTATCCCGAACGTGGCACAAAATCATAGGACGGCCTTTCCTCAGAAAGGACTTCAAGGTCACAGCTGCTATAATTTTAACTGTTGGCCGTACCACAAACCCCCGGTAAGACACCCTAATACCCTTAGGTCCTCTCAAAGACACCTTTTTCTGATGGCAATCAATACTCGCCTTGTACCTACCCAACCAATCCATCCCAGCAATCACCTCAAACCCCTCTAAGGGAAACTCAAACAGGTTGATAGGAAAATCTACCCCTCCCACAACCATGGACACATATTTATACTATTTGGTACAGTTAACTTCCTCTCCCGACGGTATAAAGACCTCATCGTTGACCGACTTATAAGTCTCCAATGCCAATTTCGACACATGACTCTTAGACACAAAAGAATGGGATGCCCCCAAATCGAAAAGTACAAAAGTAGGTTGGTTGTTAATAAAAAATGTACCGGTGACAACTTGCACATTATCCTGGGCCGTCTGCTTATCCATCATGAATAACTTTCCACTGCTTTTCTGGGCTCCCTGAACCGTGCTAGCTGATGAAGTCGCCTTTGTAGCTAAACCCTGATTACCATTGTTGTTGTTCGGACGCTGATATGATCCTCCCCCGTTATAAGAGTTGTTCCGATTTCCCAAAGAGTTAGAAACTTGGTTGCTAGTCTTGCTCTGAGAATGATAGGAATTGCTTGGCTGAGCTCGCTGATAACCCTCCATGTTACCGCTCGTGCACTCATGTCTCTCATAACCGGTACTACCACAGTTGAATCAAGTTAGACCCGAACTGTTACTTTAGCTTCGTGTCCCCTTGCTATTCCACTGTGACCCACCACCATAGCCAGAAACTCCAGAATAAGACTTGCCACGGTTGTAGCTACCCCTCTTGGAGTAACTACCCCCATCGCTATCAGCTTTACGCTTCTCATTTCCCCATTTCTTAGCTTCTAAGAACATCTTCCCCAATCGCTCTGCATTGCCCGCGCGCTCATAAACCTCTTCCACGTCGTTATTCAACCCCGCAGGTAACCTTTGCAGAATCTTCGGTGTTAACCCCTTCTCAAATCGTAGCACCAACATTTTGTTGCTTAGCTGCAACTCTTCCTCTACATAGGATGATAGATCATTAAACTTTATATAGTACTCAGCCACCGTCATCTCTTCTGTCATAACGAACGAGTCTAACTCCTCTTTCAATTGAGCTTGAACATGCCAAGGAACAAACTTGTTTTGTAGGTCCCTACGAAAGTCGACCTACGGGATATAGTCATGCCCCCCTGCTCTTTAGAAGTCATGCGTAGCCTGACGCTCTCTATGCCACCACAGTCCGGCTTCCTCAGTAAGGTAGAAAATGGCCTGACCGGTCTTTTCGTTATCAGGGCATTTGAGAACGTCAAATATGTTCTCCATCTCCCGGATCCAGTTCCCCAACTTCTGGGGTGGCTCGGTCCCACCGTACCTGGTCGGACTATGACGAGCGAAAGCATTGCTAAGCGTGCTAGAGTCAACCTGCGTCTCTTTGGCCTTAGCGATGTTCTTAAGCGCTTCGTTAACGTTGTCGTATTGTTCGAGTAATCGTGCTAACTCATCATTAGACATCTCGCTAGACCTAGCCTCGTAGGTAGTTTGTTTCTTTGGCGGCATCTTCAAACTTCAATAGTAAAAATAAACGTGATCATAATGCACATGGCTCAAACAAAATACGCCTGCCAGCAGAAACACTCGGTCGAGTGCAGGGAACACACTCGGCCGAGTCAACTCTACTCGATTGAGTACACATTGTATTCGGTCAAGTGCCCGACTCCAGATTAGAGCATAAACTATTTCGACAATGCACTCGGTCGAGTCACTCAAGTACTTGATCGAGTACGACCCACTCGATCGAGTCCCTACTCTACTCGACCGAGTACCACAACTCCAGAATATAGCCCAAATTAACAGACTCTAACACTCGGTCGAGTCACACCCTGCTCGATCGAGTGCACACCACTCGACCGAGTCCGAACTTTACTCGGTCGAGTGTTGTGACCTCAAACTTGGCATAAACTTTTATAAAGAATCACTCGGTCGAGCGCCAAAGACCCTCGATCGAGTGCACTGCACTCGGTCGAGTTCTCTGCACCACTCGGTCAAGTTCTCTGCACTACTCGGTCGAGTTCTCTGCACCACTCGGTCGAGTCATGCGACATACACTTCGAATTCCCCAAGTTTAACATACCATAAGCATATACAATTACTCGATACGCAGCATATGATATAAAACATTATACAACTATTGTACTCCCATCACATACACAATCTAACATTATATTATCAACATCACATCATCAACCAATTTGAGATTCGTCAACCTCATAAAACATACGAATACACTATGCATTAATAGACAGCAATAACACAATCATCGCACCCCTCCTACTTCTACCCAAGTGAGCAGCTAGAGATTGTAAGGGCAATAACACGATCTTTGGGACATCTCCCAGACCTTTGCGGTAGCTCCTAACAATCCCTACCCGGGTTCATTTTATTAGAAACCCTACTTTTATTAGGTTCATTGGTTTTCGGTTCCAAAACCGTCGCTCTGATACCACTTTGTAACACCACCACTTACCAAGGAGCCTTTAGAAAGGTCTTCCCTAGCAACCAAAGGTGTCACAGCCTCGGTTACCCGAGGTAGCACATATCAAAATTGACCATAAAAGAACATTATTAACGATAAATAGTTTAATAGTTATAATCTCAAAATCCCAATATCAAAGGTTATAATAATCTAAACTACTGCAGCTGAAGAAATGAAAGTTTAATAACTAAGACTATGTGGAAGCTATCGAATGACTAAGCCAAGTGATCCCCATCCTCGTCCCATGCGCAACATTAAGCATAATCGCCTGCTAAAGACACTGCTCACCATTCGTCACAACATCGAATGGATCACAGTAGAACAAGAGAACAACAAAGCCAAACGTCTGTAACTCACAACAAATAAATGCCAACATAATATCATACAACAATCCACCATCTTCACCTCCACTCTTCAACACCAACATCAACACATGGACTATCCGTCGCAATAAATAGTCCACTCCGCCAGTGGGGGACCGCAGCCAATCCCGACCTAAACCCGTTCAACGCACGAATGAACCCAGTTCCTTAATGCGCATATCGCCCTCGTGATGGGAGTCACGAGGGGCGAATCATGGGGGTGAGACCGTCTCCCAACGGCCCCACAAACAACAACACAACCACCACATCACCACCGTCACAATCTCATCATCAACATCACAATACACACACCATCACATCATAACATTTCAATAATCAAAAAAATACACTAGCAAATACTGAGTACGGAAACCTTATCTCAAAAGCAACAGCGAATCCAATCAAGCAAGCACTAAAATCGATCCTTTACGAAGTCGTCACCTAGAATCACAATGATAATCACTATCACTATCAATGATTACCATCGACAACTTAAATCCCTAATCCAAAACTAATCTAGGGTTTAAGACAATACTTAAAACGCAACAATAATAAAAATAGTGAGTACTTACAACAAGTAGGAGTGTGCACAAGGAGAAACCGATGGCCGAACGAACCAATACTATGCTCACAGGTGATTAGAGTGATTATGGGAGATGATTAGGTTAGAATTGATGTTTTATGAGTGATTAACGACAACATGATTTAATATATATCATCCCCTAATTACCCTGATCTAATTGCTCGGTTTCCGTGAAATTAAAAGGCACTCGGTTGAGTATCGGAAGCACTCAATCGAGTGCAGCTTACTCGGCCTAGTACTCGGCCGAGTGTGCACACTCCAAAAAGATCAGAATATCTGTATGACCGTCCCAACAAAACACTTGGTCAAGTAGGAAGTACTCGGCTGAGTGCACTCAGCACTCGATCGAGTAAAAGCTACTCGATCGAGTACCTAAGCCAAAGAAATACGGAGTATTACATCCGGTTAGCCCCACGGCCCAGTACTTGGGTGCGTCCCCATACTTGTTTCGGACTGCGGTCCTAGTTGTGTGGTGAACGATGCTGCGATACTATCACCGCGTTTTGGGTGCCTTGGGCGTGTCCCTAGCATCGGTGTTGGAGGTTTTGGAGATTCATGTTTGTTCATTGTTTTGCATTTATACTCTACATCCAAATCATGTGGCATATCATAATCATACTTATCATCACTCATGTTATTTGTATTATTAAAGCTGGCGTTTGTTGATTTGGGTGTCTATCACCTATTTTCAAGGTGACCTACTTTGATCCATATGATATTTCCGATCAAATGGGGAGCAGACTATTTTCGGGATTTGGGCCGAGCTACGGAGTCAAGTATATAGACATGGTATAGAGGCGGTAGTCTAGATGAGTTATATTTTGTATTTATTCATGTCGTTGCAATCACTAAATTGTAATTATGTATAAAATGTTCTGGGAATTGGAGTTTTGAAACACTATCTCGGGCAATCGAGATGGTGACACACTTAACTACCTTGGCCGGGTAATTGAGGGTATTACAGTATAGCTAGAAAAGATCTCGTCCGAGACAGACCTTATCCCGCTCGAGCGAGGGCACGCAAAAGACCACAAGTCTCGCCTAAGACAACCCTATCTCGGTCGAGACAGCCCAACCTGTCCCGCCCGAGTTTTGCCTCAGCTCTGCCGCCAACTCTAATCTTTTCCTTAACCTAGTTTAACCTAATTCTATTTCTATAAATACCATATTATGTAACAGAATTGAGGATCTACCAATCTAGACACCATTTAATATTATCATCGTACTTAATAAGATCTCAATTAATTCCTTAATCCTTTATTATTAGTTTAATTACTTCTTAATTACTCTTAGATCTAGCTTGTAATTGAAAACTTATTTGGGTTTATGTAAGATATTGTGACAAGATCTTCATTCATTCAAGGATTACTTCTATTGTTATTCATCTATTTTCATCTATTTGCTTACTTAGTTGGTATAATTCATAATCTCTCTTTAATCCCTTGTTAATCTTTTCCTTAATCATCAAGTTAAGTTTTTATTACTTTGTTGTTAGCCTTGTTGTTATGAACACGATAATGAGTAGTGAGTAGTTCTTTAGTTAGGGTTGATGGGGGATTATGGGTTTTGATCAAGGGTCTTATCTTTGATGTTTGAGTCTTATACTTGTGATTTGGCCCTTATTTCAACTAGTGCACATGAGTTGTTTGATGAAATGCTTGTTTGAGAAACTTGTATATTTCTTTATCTGTTCAACACGTCTATAAGATCGAGAGCCTTAGTTCTGTTAAAACGTGTTCTATATTGGTAGGTTAGATGGGCATACACGAGAGCTACCCTGACTCGACCTAGGTATGACCATTAGATCAAAAGTCTTAGTTCATAGTCCGACTAGAACCCATTCACTTGTATGAAACTTGACATCTTGACCTACCTTAATCGACCCATATGAACCCAAGCATCCTAATTTATTTCCCTTATTGATATTAATATTCGATAATCATTTGTTTGTTTATTGACTCGATTTTCCTCTTTTGTTGAGTAGTTAAGATACCTGTAATACTTCGTATTTCTGTGTTTAGGGACTCGATCTTGTAAGGCGTACTCGACCGAGTACAGGGTACTCGACCGAGTACTTCATCGATGTTGGCTTGTTGGCTACTGGAGAGTGCGCACACGATCGAGTACGCGAGGTACTTGAGCGAGTACGCGTGCTTTGTGCACTCGATCGAGTGCATATTTAAATAGCGGAAAGCGAGCGGTTAGATTAGGGTGTTTCGGATGTGATTATATATATATTTAAGTCGGCATAAAAAATTTCAGAAAAACTAATCTACTCCGAATCACTCCCCTAATCACCCTAATCATATCTTAGCAATAATTTGGCTTGATCGATCGTCGGATTTCCTCTCTTGCACACTCTCGCTCGTAGTAAGTCTCATTCGTTATGATTATTATTCATTTTAATCTTGTTAAACCCTAGATCAATTTTGGATAGGGATTTATAGGATATTGAAGATTGTTGTAGTAATAGTAATCGCCATTGCTTTAGGTGACGACTTCATTGAAGAGCAATTCTAGTTGATTGTTGGTTAATTCCAAATTTGCTTGTAAGGTAGGGTTTCCCAACTCAGTTACTGTCATTATGATTTTGATTGTGTTTATTATGATTTTTATGATGATGATGGTTTGATGATGATAACGGTTTTGATAATGTTGATGGTGGTGTTCGATAAGGTGATTGTGAGACCATTGTTGGGAGATGGTTCTCACCCCCACGATTCTCCCCTTATGACTCCCATCACAATGGGGATGTGCATATTAAGGAATTGGGTACGATCGTTTGGATGAGCGAGGCTTAGGTGGGGATTGGGTGCGGTCCCCCACTGGCGGTGCGGATTTCCTGTTGCGAAAGGTAATCCATTTGTTGGTTCGTGAAGTTAGAGAATGGTTGTGACGATTTTACCTTTTATTTATGTTTTGTAGATGATTGATTATTGGAATGAAGTAAAGACTTGTTGGTATTGCTTGTTTGTCTCTTTTACTTTACTATGATCTATTCGATATTGCCGACGAATGGTGTGCACGGTCTTTAGCAGGTGATCATAGTTGAGCTGCTCTGGGGACAAGGATGGGATCACTTAACTAGTCTAATTTTAGCTTCCGCTGATTGAGACGTTATTATTGAGTTTTCAATTTGTTACTTTGGTTTTGTAATTCGGATTTTTAGTTATGATTGTAAACACTAAACTTTATGCTTATTTAATAATGTTCGATTATGGTCTATTTGATATAACTATTTCGGGTAACCAAGACTGTGGCACCCTTGTTTGCTAGGGCAAGCTTTATTCAAGGCTTGATATGTCCTAATTTTGTGATGTTTTGGCCCCCTCCCAAGTCATTTTAGTCTACTTTTGTGTGTCGGTCTTGTCATTTTAAGTGGTTTTTGAGCCAAAGTGGCCTAACCATGCAACACAAGACATAGCATGGCGAACGAGGGAATAAGTTGAGGAAATAGCCCAGTGTACCATGAGTCGGCAGGCTGGCGCTCGGCTCATCGGCTATGACTCACCTCCACTCCTATTTTTGGTCAAACTGGTATCTACGCGGCGCCGGTATGAGCACCGGCCGCCGACTAGCCAGAAATGAAGACATGCCCCCTACGCTTAGGGAAATTTTGAAGAAGGGAATTCACCCAGAACCGCTAGGCTGGCAGCCATCCCACCGGCGCGGGAAACAGAAGAAGTTTTTGAAGACCAGTGTTGGAGACTCGGTGCCGGCGTGAGCACCGACAGCCGGGCCCCCGGTTGGGAGTGCATACTCCGTGCTTATCTCATTTTTGTAACCTTTATGAGGGAGATACTATATATACCCCCATGTAATGACATTAAAGGCACGAAACCTAGATCTTAAGCCTCCATATTAGATGATAATTTTCCTTAATCAAGTTGTAATCTTTTCACAATCAAACCTTAAATTTCTCGAGTTTTAGCTTGAATTATTTTTACTAGTGTTTGGTTTTATGTTCTTCTTGGGTTGTATCAAAGATTTGGAGATATTCATTTCTTAATCAATCCGTTCCTTATTTGTTGGTATAATCTCTCTTGCCTTAATCTTGTATTCTTATTGTTGTTGTTGAT
>JAOWBH010174131.1:0-10440 GCA_028566215.1 Silene coronaria
TCAAACGACAGTAATGTCAAACTCTAGTTAGCCAATCATTACCGATTAATGTTGATCAGTTGACTACATAATTGAATTATCCCTCACGTATTCTTATTATAAGATTTAAACATGTGATCGCACTATTGTTGAGGACACATACTCCAACAACAAGTACCAGAACACACCCAAGTACTGGCCCGGGCGCTAACCGGACCCCTACCCTACGTTACGGCGAACCGTAAGTCTCTCCGTACTCAAGTTATTAATGTGCACATCCCTACTGGGGTGGGAAGCCCTAATAGGCGACCTAAGCGTAAGACAGTCTCCCAACCGTCTTACGTCTCCTCGTCAACCATAATACCACACCATCTTCAACCTCCAACACCAACATACAAAGATGCACAATATATATCAACAATGCAATCACATATAATTCATTTCATGTATCATCAATCTCATATCATAATGCCTCATCTTTCACAATATGTTACCAACATCGAATCTCTAACATTTTCTGATAATCCATTTATGCATTTATCATGATATTAAATCACAAATCTCATACACATGTTATAATTCACCCAACATCCCAATTAGCCCTCTTTAACATTTCAACAAATTCTTTAACATATGCATGTTATAATGCAACTAAAATGCTCATAAGAGATTAACTATGCATAAACATCAACACATACATATTAATTATTGAAACCGAGTAGGATTAACCTACCTTTAAGCATACTCCCATAAGCTAATCGTATCAAACCCGATTCCGTCTCATAAAACCGTATCATCCTACAATAATTACATAATAACTATCATAATCCACCGTATACCATCATACTAACCAAAACCCCTTATTAATACTCACTAATTACTTACTAAACTAATTAAAATCACTAATTAACGAATTATGTAAAAATCCCCCAAAAGTTAGGGTTAAAAGAGGTGTAGATCTAACTTACAATGATGAATGAAGGATGAATAAGGTAGAACAATCTTCCATCCAATCTTAGGAATCATAGAAAGATGTTTAGAAGTGTTTAGAGTGATAGCGTGTTTTAGATTTTAGGAGAGAGAAGAGGAAATAAGATAAGGGTTAACAATAAATAAAATATAAGCTGAAAAAGGTCTGGCTGCTACAGTGCCACTCGGCTGAGTGACTGAGTCATTCGACTGAGTGCCCCTACTCGGTCGAGTACACTTGTACTTGGCCGAGTAAACTCAACTCAGTCCACTCTAACCCTTACTCGGTCCACTGAAACAGACTCGGTTGGTCAAACTACTCTCATACGAGGTCGATAAGGTTCTTATTAAATCTAATGGTTCACTCACTAATCCCAATCAACATATCTTAATCCTTTCACTAATACCGAGTATTACACTAAGTCTATGACCGTGGGGTACGAAAGGAGGAGGTGGAATTAAATTAGCCGGATAGACCGGCTGAGGTCCATTATCAGTAGCGGGAGAGGGTCAGAACGAGTCCTAGAGGATTGTCCAACCTCTCTAACGGGCCTAGAAGAAGTGGACTTCTTCCTATGCACCTTGTAAGGCAAGAGGTAAGAAGGGGTCGGTCTCAACGCCCTATTTCGGATGGTAGACAGAGGGGTAAGTGGGGGTAAGGTGTCACATGGCAATGTCACGGACAAAGTACTAGCAATTTTCCAAATAAATTCATCCGTAAGCCAATAAATACTAAGGATATAAGCGGTGTTCATCAAACAAAGGTCATCTAAAGTATCGGGATCCTCATGACTTATAGGCTGCATGTCTCGGGGAATATCGAGGAAAGTTGACGGGAAATGTGTGTGACCAACACCTAGAAACAATGGTGGTAAGGCCCACATCCCCTAAAGTCGTAAAATGATTAGCCGTCATCGGAGTTTATATTATTAGACTCCTTACGACCCAAGATAGTGTTTCCGACTAATCGGAGCCAATAACGAATGGAGGGATGGTGGACATAATTACCTCTTTTACGACGTACAAAATCATCAGAAAGCGCTTCCCACATAGGTCCAACTAGTTTCCTAGGGGAAACCGAACTCCCCCCGCTATGCAAACCAAGCAATCCGCCAAAGGCGGCTAATGTCAAAATGAAGTCTTGGTTAAACAAACGAAACCGAATGCAATTTCCATTAAGATTTTCATCATAGCTACCCCCATAGAAACGAAAACTACTAAAAAACTCAAGGGTCGGAATCAAGTATGTATATATTTGCGCATATTCATTAGATCCGACATTCCTGTACCATTTAAAAGGACAACAACCGGTTCATAGAAACCCTAAGTGACTAGACTATCGCGGTCCAAAAACCTAGTCGGGCTAACAGTATAATGGGTCAATCGCCGAAAACGATATTTTTATTCTTTAGATGCGAAAACTACCGGAGGATAGTCAGGTAGACTATTCAAAGACTTGTACGGAACCATAGCGGAAACTGGATTTTCGGGGACGGGACCGTTTTGACTCGTCTGACCTGTCGG
The DNA here is from genome assembly GCA_028566215.1 of Silene coronaria. NCBI lineage: Eukaryota > Viridiplantae > Streptophyta > Magnoliopsida > Caryophyllales > Caryophyllaceae > Silene > Silene coronaria. The sequence continues at coordinate 2,473 of JAOWBH010174131.1, forward strand.
CTGCTTGGCGCAGTCTCCTAAAGCTTTGACCGACCCTTCTTCTCTTTCCTTCTTTCATTCTTGCTCCTATTACACAACTAAACAACAATTAGTCAATGAATTGCAAAACCCCCAAATCAATTGAAAAAATTCATAACCCTAGTTTTAGAAATTAATGGGTATAAAACACAAATAAAAGGGGAAATAGGGAAATAAGGGAGTGTTTTTACTTGTGTTTAGAAGTAGGAATAAAGAAGGAGTGACGAATGAGAGATTGAAAGCAGAAGAAGATAGGAGAGAGTCGTGGTCTGATGTTTCGAATATTTGAGCTTTCAAAAATGAAATAAAAACAAAAGGGAGAAGAATACTCCCTTATTTAGTCATCCGAAATTCTTCTTTTCGTCGATCGACTACAAGAATAGTCAATCGACTTTTTTTGCTTTTTCTGCACCTGGCTTTTAGTCGATCGACTAGATAAACAGCCGATCGACTTTTCCTCTGATTGGTCCTAGTCGATCGACTAACGAGACAGTCCTGTCGATCGACTTTTTTCACCTGTTAGACGTAACTGAGTTTCGTCTTTTGTGCAAAGTTATTTGACAACGACTTTCCACTACTTCTCCATTGCATCTGAAAATACTCATAACAGCTCCCAGCAAATATCCACGACACTCAATGCAATTGTTTAAAAAACAAACGGAAATAAATCCTAACTTAAGCAAATAATTAAATGAACTAAATTGTCTTATGCTAATTACAAACTTATACAATCTGGGTTGCCTCCCTCTTGCAATGGTAATCGCAAAAGATGATCGGTAACCAAATTCAGTGCCTATATTATCCTTGATCTCCAAATTGAACTCCTGAAGTAGGAGTATCCATCGTAACTGTCGTGGTTTAGCTTCCTTCTTAGCAAGAAGGTACTTCAGCGGTGCATGGTCAGAAACAATGGTAACTTTCGAACCTAATAAATAGGCCCGAAACTTTTCCAGCGCATAAACCACAACCAACAACTCCTTTTCTGTAGTAATATACTTAACTTGAACCTCATCTAGAGTTCGGCTCACATAATATATGGCACTCAGAGCTTTGTCTTATCACTGACCTAGCACCGTGCCAATTGTATAATCACTGACATCATTTATGATCACGAACGGTAGCTCCCAATCTGGAGCCTGAATGATCGGTGTTGAGATCAAAGCCTGCTTCAACCTGTTAAAAACAAAAAGACATTTATCAGTAAAAAGAAATGAGGCATCTTTAAGTAACAATTGTATAAGTGGTTGAGCAATTTTTGAAAAATCCTTGATAAAGCGGCGACAAAAGCGAGCATGACTAAGGAAGCTCCTCACTCCCTTAACATTCACAGAAGGACGCAGCTGCTCTACCACTTGCACCTTCGCTTTATCAACCTGGATACCCTTATTAGGGACCAAATGCCCAAGTACAACTCCCTCGTTGACCATAAAATGACATTTCTCCCAGTTTAAAACCAAGTTAACCTCAATACATCTCTGCAAAACTTCATCAAGGTTAGTCAGACAATCATCAAAATTGCTACCATATACGCTGAAATCATCCATAAAGACCTCCATAATAGACTCGATATACTCATAAAATATCCCCCATCACTTCTGAAAGGTACCTGGGGCATTACACAAACTAAATGGCATCCTACGATATGCAAACACACCATGGGGACAGGTAAAAGTAGTCTTTTCCTGATCATTGGGATGGATAGGGATCTGAAAGAACCCTGAGTATCATCTAGATAACATAAAAAATTATGTGAGGCCAGTCTCTCTAACAACGGATCAATGAAAGGAAGGGGAAATGATCCTTTTTCGTGGCAGCATTTAACTGTCTATAGTCTATGCACATCCTCCAACCTGTCACAACACGAGTCGGTAATAATTCATCCTTATCATTTATTACCACTGTAGTCCCTTCTTTCTTCAGGACTACCTGAACCGGACTAACCCATTTAGAGTTACTAACAGAATAAATAATACCAGCATCGAGAAGTTTCATTACCTCTTTCATTACCACTTCCTGCATTTTTGGGTTTAGCTTACGTTGACCCTGACGACTCAGTTTAGCATCTTCCTCTAATTTGATTCTATGCATGCAAATATCAGGACTAATGCCTTTTAAATCATCCAGACTATAACTCATAGCTTTTTTTTTTCAAAATAACCAATAAAGCAGATAATTGGCTATCATCGAGTTTAGCATTAACAACGACTGGGTATTGCTCAGTCTCATCCAGAAAGATATACTTAAGATGGGAAGGGAGTGGTTTCAATTCAGGTTTCTTTACCTCAACAGCATAAGAGGTATCTACTAACCTTTGTACCGTCTCACCCTCAGCAGTAGTGAGATCACATCCATTCAAAGCAGCTTCTAGCATACCCAACACAGCGTCATTGTTCTCCGGGTTATCTGCACAATTATCTAAAACCGTCAAAGCCTCTAACGGGTCCCTAATCAGGGAACCCGACCAATAATCACACGTTAACTCGTCAATGATGTCTATGGCATAACAAGTGTCCTCAATCATTAGCTTTACGATTGTGTTAGCCAAATTAAACGTCACCTTATCATCCCCTACCTCAAGAGTCAAACGTCCCTGTTTGACACCAATAATAGCCCATGCAGTATGTAAAAATGGTCTACCTAAGATAATGGGAATATTGGTGTCCTCAGCCATATCTAGCACAATAAAATCAACAGGTATGAAAAATTTACCTATCTTAACAGGAACATCCTCTAAGACACCTAAAGGACGTTTAATTGATCGGTCAACCATCTGAAGAGTCACATTAGTGACTTTGAGGTAACCCATATTCAATTTCTCGCAAATTGAATATGGCATGACACTGACACTGGCATCCAAATCACATAAAGTCTTCTCAATTACATAGGTGCCTATAGTACAGGGAATGGAAAAACTACCTAGGTCCTTCAATTTCGGTGGAGATTTGCTTTATAGAAGTGCATTACACTTTTCTGTAAAAGCAATAGTCTCCACCTCATTGAAATTTCTCTTACGGGTTAAGATATCTTTCATAAATTTAGCCTAAGAGGGTACTTGGGTGACGAGCTCGTTGAAAGGAACAGTTACCTGAAGATTCTTGACAACCTCTATGAACTTATCGAACTGTTGCTCGACTTTTGTGTTCTTTAGCCGATTCAGAAAAGGAGCCTTGATGGCAATAGGTGGCTCGACAGCTGTCTTCATCCCTTTATTAGATACAGGTGTCTTATCAGCAGCAGAAGGTAAGCCATCAGAAATACGTAATGGATCAGCAAACCCGTCATCAGAAAAAGTCGATCGACCAACAGTAATAGTCGATCGACTTTTAGCTTTAGTCGATCGACTATTCTGGCTGTCGATCGAATTTTTCCCAACATCTGAATATTTTTCTCAACAGTGTCAGTCGATCAACTATGGTGCATGTCGATCGACTTTTCAGCTACAGTATCAGTCGATTGACTACTAGTATGGGTCGACCGACTTTTTCCCAGAACGAGCTTCTGCTTCGTAAGCACACTCATCTTCCGCATCAACATCCAAGTCCTCAATACTTTCAAGCTCGATATTACTCGGCATTTCTAGTCCGTAATAGGAAAGACCGTTGTAAAGATGAATCGCATTAGCCGTATCATGATGCTTATCCGGCTGAGATGACAATGAACCCGGATGTCTAGTAGATTGCTTTGTAGCCAACTGCACCAATTGAGTTACAAGCATCTTAATAGATACATCTTTCGCTTAGTCACTTTTCTGAACATGAATCATTGAAAACTGTATCATAGTCTTTAACTCCGCTATCTCGCTAGAATTTTGTGGTGGTGCGCTTTTTTGAGGCGGAGGAAATGATGGAGGCTTTTGAAAGCCTTGCTGATTCCGGTGCGGTGGAACATATATTGATTGTTGTTGCGGCGGTGTAGGATTCAAGACATTTTGACTAGCCCACCTAAGGTTAGGATGAACTCCACTCTTATCACCATAATAGGAGTTGCTTTGCTTATAGTGCTGAAAAGCAAGCACTTGCTCCTTCTCACTCATACAATCTCTCGAATAATGCCCTTCTAGACCGCATCTATCACAGATGAGAGTTTCTTGCTGAAACAAGGCATTTACAATTTGCTGATTTCCCAAGGATTGGGTAGTCTTCAACTTGGCAATGGAACAAGTCAATGCCTCCAGCTGTGCCGCAACAGAACTAGATTCACCAGTAAAGCTCCTAATTTTCCTCGAAGTTCCATAATCAGCCCGATGTGTATCCATCTCCTCAATAGTCGTCCATCCCTTATCATCGTTGATATTATTCTGGAATCTGCCATTGGCAGCAGCATCTAGATTGGCTCTATGATCATCAAACATCCCATTATATAAGTGATTGCAGAGGAACCATTGCGGAAAACCGTGATGAGGAATAGAACGAACCAACTTCTTAAAACGAACCCACGCGTCATGAAAATTTTCCTGGTCCATTTGTGTGAAGCTAGTGATCTGACTTCTTAAAGCATTAGTTTGGGCTGGTGGATAATACCTCTTGTAAAAGGCCAAAGCAAGAGAATTCCAGTTAGTGGTCCCAACAAATTCTTTATCTAAATCCCGATGCCACTCACGGGCAGCATCCCGTAGAGAAAAAGGAAACAAAATTTCTTTTACTTGATCATGTGTAACACCGGGTGCAAGAGGAATGGAACATCAGTATTCCGTAAAGATCTCCATATGTTTCCCGGGATCTTCATTAGAACCTCCTCCAAAAGTATTCCGCTCTACCTAACTGATGTAGGAAGGGCAAATATCGAAGGAACCGGTGATAGCAGTAGAGAGCTTAAACCCCTTAGTAATAAAATCAACTGTTGGCTCGGAATGAGTATATAGCTTCGGCATTAGTGAAGGATTAGCAACAACTGTAGCAGAAACTTCAGCAATATACTCTTCGTAGGCTGAATCAAGCGTACTCAAGTCTTCGGCTTGATGAATTTCCCTCCAAAAGTTTCGTCTAGCTCGAAGGGTCTTCTCGGTTTTAGGATCAAATGGTAGTAATTCAGACCTGTGAGACCTGGGCATAAACAAAACTAAGAAAGAAAAATCGTAAGAACGGTCTCATGGAACAAAAGTTCCCTGTGACAAAAGACAAACTAAGGTAAACAAATAGAAAGTCATCGTCTCCCCGGCAATGGCGGCAAAATTTGACAGGCTAAATCGCACACCTATCAAAGATAAACAAACAGGCTTATACTAATGCAGTAAGGAAGTCGGGATCGTATCCATAGGGAGACCACAATGTGTTCTAAATGCTCAACTAGTCTATCTAAGTAAAAATTTGGGTTGTTTGTATTGTTTAACTAAACTAAAAGTATTGAAGGAAAGAGAAATAAAACGTAAAGAAATGAGTCTTAAAGTATAAGAGAGAAATAGTTAGGACATCGGGTCACCGTGAAAATGCAACGATCGGGTCTAGGGTCACAGATCATCCAACGAAACGGTCTGAGGAGTAATGAACAGGTCCTCTCGGTCCATTATTCGTCCTAAAATACTACTAATTTGATCTCGCTCTAATTATCATATTCTATTGTTTGTAGCGGATCTCACTCCTTTCAATCTCTCGATCTAGGTCGGGGTTTATCAAGTCAATTAACTAATCATGCGCATTAATTAATTAATCGTTATTAACTGCTACAATTAACAAGACAGATTCATACTCGTGCCAGATCTAACAACCTAATTATGACCGCCTCAAAACCATGACTCCCCTAATTAAATAATCATATTTGATCCATTTTAATTTCAGATAAGAATAGTGATATCAGTTTTGGTCGTCACACCGTATCAAACAAATTGACCACGGGGTCGAACGCAAGGATGGAGTGGGTGTATGCTTAGCTTGTTCGGGTCAAATTTTAGTCAGAAATAAGACTGAAATGATGAAATCTAAGATTGAAATCATCGACTAGTGAAACAAACAACGAGTTAAAGCAAATGTTTAATAAAAAAATAAAGAAGTCTAGGGCTGAGGGTTCACTATAATGAGCTGATTAGAGGGAGTAAGGTCTAGTTAAAGTAGGCGGTTTAAGGGTAGTCTAAATGGTCTTTATCAAGACACATCAAAGCAAAGTCCAATTATGTTATCGCAAAAATTACCCTAAACTCAACAATCATCCACACAAGTCATCACAAGTCCCAAGCTGTCGCTCTAGAACAAGTTTAGACAAGCAAAAATGACCAACTTTCGTTGAGACATTTCAACAAACACCTTCTATGCACCAATTGAAGGACTACCCAAAACCTACCCAACATTGAACAAGACAAAATTATCTACTCATATAACCCATTATAGATCCCTCTAACCCTTGAAGAGGAACTACTCACTCATCAACATGTTCTCACAAGCAAATAAGTTGAATAGAGTAGATACAAAGATGAACATGGTGATGAAAGATCAATGAACAAAGATAGATGCTAACAACAATTAAAATGAAATTTAATAACAAAGGAAGGAAAGAAATTATACCAAAAGTTTTAAACTTGGATTGATTAAAGGAAGAATTTCTTCAAGATCTTCAATTACAACCCAATGACTAACAAATAAACTATGGAAACAAACTAAATCTAGCAAATTTAAAGAGTAATTAAAGGTTTGATTAAGGAAAGATTAAGCTTTAATTAAGTAAATCTAAGATCTAGGGTAATATGTAGAAATGAAGTAAGGAGGGGGTATTTATAGGTTTCACCAAAATTAGGTCAAAGTCACAAAATATAGTTGAAATACGGAATAATAGTCCCAGCCGGTCGACCGGCCGTCGGTGGCCTGATCGGCTGGGAGTCTTCTGCATATTTTGTCTTCAAAACTTGTCATCAAGTGTGAGCAGCCAGTGGACCGGCTGCCGGTTGGCCCACTGGCTAGGAGGTCTCTGTTGATTTCCTCCATTTTCTTCTTGTACTCCCATCTCTTTGTGCTCTCAGCCGGTCGACCGCCTGTCGATGGCCAGACCGGTTGGGAGTCTTCTGTAACTTTACTCCAGTTTTCTTCTTTGGCTCAGCGGTAGGGGTTCCCAGTCGGTGGAACGGCTGCCGGCCAGCCGGCTGAGACCCATTTCTCAGTTTTCCTCCTCCTTCTTTCCGATGCTAACATCAAAGCCACCTCACTCGCACCCATTTCCCTATTTTCGTCTAGAATCATGCAAAACGAGACACAAATTCATAGAACGGGAAATTGGGATACAAAATGTAAGTAAAGGCACGCAAAACCGTTTAAGATGGATCAAAATGCGTAGAAAATAAGGAAGAAACGTGAGCAAATACACATATATCAAATAGTCCGTATGAAACAAATATTTGCCAAAGTTATAAAGTTATTTAAGTAAAAAAAAACATGGCATACACTCCAAAGAATTCTTAATCCACTATCTACTAAATGAATAGGCGAGTTCACATATTTTTCCTCCAAAAAGTATCTTTTTAAATGAGGAAAGTAGTGATCATCATTTAAGTGTAATATCAACTAAATAAAAAAGTTAATAATCAAAATGTTTTTCATTATAATATAATGATTGTCATTAAAATTAATAATTTTATGAAATTATATAATTTTCACTAAACTCTAAGTTATAATCTTATAAATAAAATATAAATAATATAAAATTATAAACTGCTCAATCTTTTATTACTGCTATTATTTGAGACTCATACAGTCCATAATACTTATAAACAAAACTATTAATTGTTTTTATCATTTTCATAATAAAAAAAAGTAAAATTGAGATAATTTATAAATTGGAATCATCAGGTTTGTGGTATAAAAAATATTTTTTAAAAAAATACATTTCAGCACTTTACTCAATTATTTTGAATTAATTTTCAGTTTTAAAACAAAGTACAATAACGAGAAAAATAAACAATTAACGAGATACCACTATTATTTATATATCTAATCAAAAATAAAAAAGTTATTTAGAACAATTGTAATG
>JAOWBH010174142.1:0-10437 GCA_028566215.1 Silene coronaria
TTGATTAAACATTGCTTAATAAAGTTGTTTTGGAATGGTCTATTTGATATGTACTACCTCGGAAAACCGAGGCTGTGGCACCCCGCTTGCTAAGGAAGGCCTTGGTAAGGCTCTTTAGTAGGTGGGGTGTTACACTCGTGTATGCTCATTCAACCCACCAACATAGCGCACAGTCTAACATGACTAAGACTCTTGATCTTATAGAAGCGTTGAACAAATAGAGAGTCATACAATTTGGCCAAACAAGCATTTCATCAAACATCTTATGTGCACTAGTTGGAACCACAACATTTAATCAATTTATTAGACTCACTAAGCAAGAATCTACCCTACAATCATTACCCTAACCTCCCACTAACCCTAACTAGAAGACTACTTATTAATCATCATGAGAAATACACCAACAACATCAACAATCAAACAATCTAATTTAATCGTGATGATAAGACAGGTAGTAAACAAACAAAATGAAAGATGAACAATAAACAAGAGAGAGATTGAGATATATACCAACTAATAGAACAATAAAGGAAATGAACATGAATAAAGAGGAGTCCTTCAATAAAGGTGAAGACTTGTCACAAATCTGAACATGAATAAAGAGGAGTCCTTCAATAAAGGTGAAGACTTGTCACAAATCTTCAAGCATAAAACCAAGAGATTCAAGACTAATCTAATTAACAAGTATTGAAAGATTGATTATTGAAAGATTAATGTAATTTGATGAAGGATTAAAACTAATCTAAAATGAAATCTAAACTAGTGGAGGCATAATCTAAGGCATAATGGAGATTAATTCTCCACAATCCAACATAACCCTAGAATTATTACAAAGTGGGGCTTATATAGGGGATATAAGATTAGATTAAGTAAGGGCAAAATAGGAAGAGTGGGGAAATGGCATAGCATAAGTGTCCAGCTCGAGATAAGGTATAACTCAGGCGGGATAGGAGCAATCATAGTCACGCTGATCATCATCTCGAGCGAGATGGATGTCGTCTCAAGCGAGATGGTGAAGAGGTCTGGCATCTCAAGCGAGATGAGCTTATCTCGAGCGAGATATAGCTCAAAAACTTGCCTTAGCTCTTCGATGGCTCCTTAACATCTCAAGGCAATCACATCTTTCTTTCGAATCTCGTATATAAGGTCTACGGGTCGTAGTTCTTATCTCCTCTTAATGCTAATCGGTGCAAGCCGTCAAATAGCCATCAAAATAAGTGTAAAAAGCGGGAATTCCGCCTCATTTGACTCCTTTCCTACAATTACATATAAAATAGGATAGAAATACAAATAGGATTCTTTTGGCTATAAAACCGACCATAAAAGAGACGAAACGTATACAAGCTTGATAGGGGGTATAAAACACGTAAAATAGAACCACATCACCCGACAAGAGCAACAAAGGTATTTCGTTGAGCCACACTTGCAAAGATTATCTGTAACGACCCGGATTATATAATAGAGGAAACAACATTATAATAGTAAATAATCGGAGTGTAAAAATAATAATAATAAGGTCAAGGTGGCGGAAACACCTGAACAATTCGGATCGATACTAAATCCAATACCAAAGACTAATACATTACTCAAAAGGTTTTCAAAACGTAAATCACATTCTAAGTAATTAATTCATCTCGCCGCACAAAACTCCATAAGCAAGATATCATTAGTAGCCTGAACAACCTGAGAAGGGGGTTGATAATCAATCTGGAGTAACTAGATGCTCTCTCAATCATGTTTACATCAGGTTAAATTTACTAATAATTAATAACAACTGAAAGTAGACAAATAGCATATGAAGATATAAACTCAACACAACATACAACCAAACTTACCATACCATAGTATTATCAACACTTAGACGAACGAAACCATGCGATCCTAGACCGTATATAACCACTTAACCATGAACACTCACAAAACCAGAAGTGACACACGATCCACAACCACAGAAGGCACAATGTTAGCATCAAAGCATCGCGAATAGAGTGAACTTCGTTAGAGTGTATAACCAGTGCCTCAAACTGCTAGAGCGTATAACCACTGCCTCTAACTGACAGAGCGTATAACTACTGCCTCTAACTGAAAGAGCGTATAACCACTGCCTCTATTGGTGTGGAGAGTATAACCACTGCCACCATTGGCGTGGAGCGTATAGCCATTGCCTCCACGGTACTATGTATAGCGTATAAACACTGCCTATATGTCTAAAACCTGGCTAGACTCTCGGTGCAATAATTGTACACCGAACGACACTCGGGGCCCATAGCATATAACCACTGCCTCTAGTTATCCCCGAACATAGACCAAAATAAACAATCCCAACATTGGGTGGCGTTAGTTCATTCCGATAGTATATAACTGATACTACCGTCATCTATTCAAACTAGCCAACCAACCAACGTAAAGTTTAACTCACTGTACAAACCATGCGTGAACAATATCACTACTCAACTTATAAAACAGTATAACTGATTGCTCTACGTATCATATAAAGAAGGTTAACCAATAAAAAATGGAGACACAATAGATAAACATATTGAATACAATACAACATATGAAACATGTATAAATGATTAAGGTTACATTAACCTTAACCATAAATAAACTCAGAATGCTGGGTTACCTTAACCTCGACTTGAGGTTACGGTCACCTCGCCTTAAGGTTACCGTTACCTCGACATGAGGTTACCTTAACCATGACAAGAGGTTACGGTCACCTCGCCCTGAGGTTACCCTTACCTCGACTTGAGTTTAATGTCACCTGACTGAGGTGACGTTCCCCTCAACTATAACCTCGTCAAGTTACCTTAACCCTAAGTGAAGTTACAGTAACTTCTCAATGAAGTTACATTAACTTCAATTAAGGTTACATTAACCTTGATAGATTATACTAATATTAACCAGATTATATCATCACAACGAGCTTACAGTAACTTAATTAAGTGACATGGTAACTCTTCCAATAAAGGTACACTAGCTTCAAGAAAGGTCACACTAACCGCAACGTTAACCTCAACCATCAGCGATGGTAGGACGAGTCATCAACCAATCTAGTGTTTTCAACCCTAAAGCCACTGATGAAACTGCCCAACATCCCCATGAAGGAGAGGCCACAACGACACCATATACATTAAACTAATAACGCACTACATTAATTCTAGAATAACGTTAATTAAGGACTCTACAATATCAAATTAAACAATAGAAATATTGAACATATAAATCATGCGCATAAACATCAACACAATCAATTAATCATACAATCAATTGTCATATTATGATAATTAATTCTCTTTCTATAAAAACAATTAAAGGAAAACACCTAGTTACCTTTTTAGCAATTAATCACGGACGATCCTCTTCTATCATGTAGGAATCCTCCTCGGGTCCACCAACGAAGCCTTCATCATCATCAACACGTGCCGAAGAAGAAGAACGATCCTAATTAATAATCTAGCGAATCATAATAAAACTATAGTAAAATAAATATACTTACGACAAGTCGACAAGAACGATGAATCAAGGAAGTAGGATCAATCTAGGCTTGAATAGGAACGAAATATGATGAAGAGAGGAGGAAAAAGTGACGGCACAAAACCCTAGGAAAGGGGAGTGTCACGGCACAAGAGGAGGAAGGAGGAGGAGAGAATTAGGTTTATGGTTTTAGAAAATATGTGAGGAAAAGAAAGCAAGGGGTTTAACATAACCACCTATTTATAAGAAAAGCTTATGGGTTAATCAAGCTTAAGCCCACAACTCCATCTTCTAATCTAATTCCCACGTGAAATCCAATGACAAAGTGAGTCTTCACCAAAGCCAAGCTAAATTAGCCAATTAAATAAGAGAACGATATTTTCCCGGAAAATAAAATACGAAATATGGGAAAATGAATTAAATAAATATTATTCGGAAATTCAGGGTGTTACATTACATCCGGGTATCCCGACACTTCGGAAATGAGGGGACCCACGGGCTCTTGGATGACTCATGGTACGCGGGTGTTCATTGGGTTACTTGTCAGGCTCGACATGCTACAAACCAATCCACACAACAAATTCCGAAAAAAAGGATGAGAATTTGAGACAATTTGGAACAATTAATTTGCTTAACAAATATTTTAATAACAACAAGATGAGTGGAAAATTTGACATGGTATTCTTGAATTTAATCATACCAAAAGCTTATTAAGGCTACTAATTTTCCGGAAAAATGAAATTATTTTGAGATTTCACCTCATTTGAACTTGACTCAAAGCAATATACAACACTTTCAATAACTATCAAAGTCCTTTAACATAATTAAGACTAGAAGGAGTATGAAATTGACAATTTCGGTATAATTGTTACACATGCCAAAAAATTTGGGCAATTTCAAGACAAGTCTCCAATTTAAGACCATACATTGTACCATTAGCAACAATTAGAGCATTATGAAACAATAAAACTAAGTTTTAAACAAAAAAAAAATCAAAATTTGGAAACAAAGACTAAGTGTTTCGAAAAATTTGGGTCCATTTGACAAAGTTTCTTTAAATTTTTTTTGACATTACAAGGCATTACTTGTAAGATTTAAACCTTGAGGAAGCAATTAAACCATGTTTCAAGCATCAAAAAACAAAACTTAGGCACATAATATAATATTTCCCGAAAATTTGAGACGGAAGTATAGGACGAGGTTTAAAATGTAAGATAAGTTTTAACATTACTAACATGATAAGAATCTTTTATAAACTATGAATTAAACATAAACATACATATAAGTGATGAAACTTGAAGAAATTAGAGTAGATCTAAAGAAAATCAAATAGTGAAAACATAAGAGGAAAGAGAAATTCACTTACTTTGGTTAATTAGTAATGATTTAGGAGAAGAAATGTGGTAAAAAGATCGAATCCAAGTAATAAAATACAACAATGGAGTTTTGTAAATATCTTTAGAGAGATTTTGGTATTGGGGTTGTGAAGAATGAAGAAGAAATGATGAAGATAGGAGTAGATAAGGACTAATAATCTTGCGAGGGCACTCGGTTGAGTGCCGGCCCCACTCAGTCGAGTGCCCTTGCTCACTCGACCGACTACCCAGTTTCCAGGAACTTTTCAGTTTTATGGAAATTGGCCCACTCGGTCGAGTGCTTAGTCCGTTCGGTCGAGTAACTGGTACTCGGCCTACTGTCAGATCGCACTCGGTTGAGTGCTCCCCTTTGGTTTGAAATTCTCGACTAGAAAGGGAAGTTGACAATCCTGCAATAAGAGAGTAAGGTATGGGAGTCCACCGCCTTTTGGTGACCCGCACCCGGTTAGGTTATACGTCCTACATTTACCGTCTCCAATACACTACTTCTACACTAGCAACCAAGTCACTAGTACGCGTTATTACGTTACACTCTACTAATCGCACTAGCATAAATTGACATACACTTACGATATTACGATGCTAGAAGGACAAATTCAACGCTAATTATACTCTAACTTTCAATATCTATTTTGTAAGCATATAATACGTTCGCATATCAATTCATCCATTCAAACCTTCTATATTAAGACATACCACATCCCAAACGATTCGTCGTACAAGGAATCTAATGATTCATCATAACGCACATCAAATTTGGAATGAGGGCGCCTACCCACCCCAAATTTCACATCAAATTTCACATAGCGTTCACCTGTATTTATTATCACCCTGTAGTTCACCAGTTAAGACAATAGTACCTAGATTAGAATGAGGGTGCCTACCCACCCCAAAGTCAACCTCCTATCGTACTTATACCGGGTTCATTTTATTAGACACACCTAAGTTAATTTTGATTCATTGGTACATGTTCCAAAATTGTCTCTCTGATACCACTTTGTAACACCTTCTCTTACCTCGAGGTAATCGGGAATGTCATCATCTCGGTTTCCCGAGACAGTGAATCGGAACTACAATTCAGTAACAGTTTGGAAAAAAACATGTTTAGTGAACTACAAGACTCCAAACATCACCACTCCACAACCAACACACCAGTACCAGAGACACATCCACGGTACCAACAAACCGGTGACGGCAACACAACAACGCCACCAAACAGCAGGGTCGCAGTCCGTGAAAAGATACTCAGAACACACCCGTGGTACTGAGCCCGGGTGCTAACAGGACCCTTGCCAGACGTCGTGACGCACACGAGTCCCTCCATGCTCAAGTCATTAATGTGCACAACCCTCTTGGAGTGGGAAACTCCAAGAGGCGACCCAAGTGTAAGACGGTCCCCCGATCCGCCTTACGTCTCCTTAGCAACCATATATCACAACCACAACTCCACCAACCACCTCCATCGTCCACCACCATCATATGTATCACATTATGCAACATAATATGGCAATTATGAAATCATCAAATGAATCATGAATCACAATATGCTAAGATCACGTGTACCAATCATTACTCATTCCCATGTCGTAATGCATTTCTATCGACAAGATGAGACCAATCATAATTTCCCTTATCATGTTATAATGCAAATCCGACGATAATGTGAGACTAACAACAATTTCCTATCACATGCTATAATGCACTTACAATAATCATGCGAGAGTAATCCACAATAACAATAATGCCATATATTAATATTCATATTATCGAAATCAAGTAGGAATATGCAACACCCCCACTTACCAAGGATCCTTCACAGGCCTTTCCTAACAACCAAGGGTGTCACAATCTCGGTTACCCGAGATAATTATATCAAATAGACCATCCAAGAACATTTATTAAATAATATAAAGTTTAAAAGATAATAAAGCAATACCGAAACATCAAAACGATCCAACAATAATCTAAAAGAAAAGTGTGATGACTAAATAGACAACATCTAAATCTCAGCGGAAGCAACTCAATGACTCAGATAGGTGATTCTCATCCTCGTCCCATGGAATACATCAACCAAGATCACCTGCTAAAGAAATTGCTTACCATTCACCGGCAATATCGAATGGATCACAACAGAAGCAAAAGAAACAACAAGCCACCACGGTCAGTATATCATCACACAATCACCATAATAAAGCATAACATAACAATAACAACAACAACCATCTCAAACCACTTTCAACTCCACAAACCAACAAGATGGATTACCCATCGCAACGGGTAATCCGCACTGCCAGTGAGAGACCGCACCTAGCCACCAAATCCCCGCTCATCGCAATGAGCAAAACCCAGATCATTAATGTGCACATCCCCCTTGTGATTGGAGTCACAAGGGGCGACTCGTGGGGGTGAAGTTCATCTCCCAACGATGGCCTCACAATCACAATCATACCACAACATCATCTCAACATCAACATCATTCATCATTACAATAATACATGCCATATAGAACAACAACAATAATAATGACGACTGAGTAGGAAACCCTACCTTGAAAGCAATCCGGATAATAAAAAAACGAAGCTAGAAATGCTGCTCTATGAAATCGTCACCTATAATAACAATAGTCTACCATTACTACATCGTAAAATCAACAAACCCCAAATCTAAATCTGATTAGGGTTAAGACACGATAAACAAAAACGATAGAACTTGATACTTAAACTATGATCGACGAACGAACGATGAAATCTCGACACCAAATGCTAATCCTTGCTTGAGAGGTGATTAAAGTGATTAGGAGGATGATTAAGAAATGTTTTGGGTTTCTGAAATGTTAACTGCCGACTGAAAACTTATTTATAATATCCTCTTAATTACTCTAATCAAACCGCTCGAATTCCGCTAAACAAACCGGCACTTGATCGAGTGCCAACAACACTCGATCGAGTGCAGCCCACTCGGTCGAGTATCTTGCGTACTCGGCCGAGTACACACACTTTAGTAGCCAGTCAAGACTGCCTCGACATTGTACTCGGTCGAGTACCCGGTACTCGATCGAGTACGCCCTACTCGACCAAGTCCCCACTTATAGGTAAATACGGAATATTACAGTCTTCCCCCTTTAGGAACGAACTTCGTCCTCGAAGTTCACACTCAACCAAACTAAACAACCCAATACTAACAAAAAAATCCCAACACTTAAACGTAATTAGCAAATTTAACACCAATAAGTACTCAAAATTACCCTCAAAATTCTATGCGATCATCTCTTACCCCCTTAAAGAAATAAGGTGACATCCTCGTAAGGAAACATACCTGGTCGAAAAGATGTGGATAACGCTCTCTCATAAACTCCTCTGTCTCCCACGTGGCCTCCTCCACGTTGTGATTGGTCCCCAACATCTTGATTGTAACACCCCCAATTACCCGGCCAAGGTAATTGATCGAAGGTGTCCCATCTCGGTTGCCCGAGGTAGTGTTGCAAAACTCCAATAAAAGAACATTTTATAAATAATTCTAGTTAAGTGGTTACACAATGAGAATGAATATAAATTCTCGTTGTATTCTAACTAACTGCCATATCTATGTAGACATCTCAAACACGTAGTGCGGCCCCAAATCCCGAGAACGTCAAATGAACCTGCCAAACAATCTACTCCCCATATGATCAGAACCATCATATGGATCATAGCAGGCCACTCCGAAAATAGGTGACAACACACAACAACACGAACGTTAGTTTCAATAATACAATACACGAATGATAACGTGAAAGAGACGTACAACATAACTATAATATGCAACTAGAGATGCATCACAATGATCATACCTCTAAGCCATCATCTCCAATACCGATGTAAGGGATGCACCCACGACACCCACCACTCGGTGACGGTACCGCAACACCGTTCACCCCCGCTACCCGAATCGGAGTCCAAAAAAAGTACCAGAACGCACCTAAGTACGGGCTCGGGCGCTAACCGGACCCCTGCACGACATTACGGCGCACCGTAAGTCTCTATGTACTTAAGTCATTAATGTGCACATCCCTATTGGGGTGGAAAGCCCCAATAAGCGACCTAAGCGTAAGACGGTCTCCCAACCATCTTACGTCTCTTCAACAACCAAAATACCGATACCATCTCCAACCTCCAACATCAATATACATAGATGCACAATATACAATAATAATGTAATCACATATCATCCATTTCATGTATTATCAACCTCATATCATAATGTCTTATCTTTCACAATATGTTACCAACGTCGAATGTCCAATATTTTCTCATAATCCAATTATACACTAATCATGATATCAAATCACAAATTCTCATACACATGTTATAATGCATCCAACATCCCAATTAATCCCTTTTAACATTTCAAAAATTTCTTAAATATGTTATAATGCAACTAAAATGCTCATAAGAGATTAACTATGCATAATATCAACATATACACATTAATTATTGAAACCGAATAGGAATATCCTATCTTTAAACATACTCCAATAAGCTAATTGCATCCAACCCGGTTCCGTCTCATAAAACCGTCCCATCCTACAATAATTGTATAATAACTATCATAATCCATCCTATACCATTATACTAACCAAAACCCCTTGTTAATACTCACTAATTACTCCATAAACTAATTAACGAAATATATGAAAACCCCCAAAAGTTAGGGTTCAAAGGAGATCAGTTCTAACTTACAATGATGAAGAAGGAAGGAATAAGGCGGGTAATCTCCAATCCAAGCTTTAGAATCCAAGTATATGTGTTTGAAATTGTTTAAAGAGAAGGGAAAACATTTGGGAGGAAGAGAGAGAGAGAGAGAGAGAGAGAGAGAGAGAGAGTGAAATGAATTAGGTTTGAGGAAAATGGTTCCCGAAATAATTATAATCCTTCCCGTCAGACTTCACTCGATCAAGTGACACCACCACTCGGTCGAGTGACCTCACTCGGTCGAGTATGGTACATACTCGACCGAGCATACCTCACTCGATTGAGTACGACTTATACTTGGCCGAGTGTCTCCTACTCGACCCACTACGACTCTACTCGGTCCATCCCAACTCTCCTAAATGGTTAATAAGGTTCTTTTTTAGATAAGGGTCCCATACTAATCCCGATTAGTACTCTAATCATTCTTACTAATACCGGGTATTACAACATTAATTACCCCTTTAGCAAGGATTAGCATTCGGTGTCGGAATTTCACCTATTATGTGTCGATCATATTGTAAGTTTTGATCTCTATTATTTAGTTATGGTGTCTTAACCCTAATTAGGTTGAATTAGGGGTTTGATTATTTGATTATGTAGTAATGTCAGATTATTATTGTTATAGGTGGTGATTTCGTAGAAGAGCCCTTTTAGCTGTTCACTGTGTGATTGATTGGGTTGCTATCAAGGTAGGATTTCCCTACTCAGTTACTATCGTATTTATTTTATTGTATGGCATGATATTGTGATGATGTGGTGTTGATGATGACGAGATGTTATGGTATTGTGATTGTGATTGTGAGGCCATTGTTGGGAGATGGACTTCACCCCCATGAATCGCCCCTTGTGACTCC
>JAOWBH010174153.1:0-10437 GCA_028566215.1 Silene coronaria
CACGCATCGCCATTTACGTAAATTATTATTAATGTAATTTAAATGAAATATGAAATATAATTTAATAAAACAATATATTTTAATAAACATATTATTCTTAGTATCCAATATTAATCCTTAAAAATACGGAGTATTACAGTCTCTCCTCCTTAAAAGGAACTTCGTCCTCGAAGTTCAAAACACTACAATATATTAAAAGTCTCCAAAATTTACGGTATTACATTCTACCCTCCTTATAAGAAACTTCGTCCTCGAAGTTTGTGCACACAATTCTACCAACACAATTAACAAACAAGATCCCCATAATTGATATTCATATGAACTCGACTAATATTAAGCAATTAATTATCATATAGAAATGCATTCCATTAAATCGTATATAAGCGCACACATAAGTGAAAAGTAATACAAAATTTTTAATAGTATCACAGAACCTCTTGTAAAATGGCACATAAGAAACACGCCACTAGCAATGGCGTGTTTATGGAGATAGACACGCCATTAGGAATGGTGTGTTTCTTCAGTGCCACTTTCCAGTACAAGCTTGCAAAATATCACTGCTTAAACACGCCATGCGTAATGGCGTGTTTTCTGCCTTAAACACGTCATTAGGTATGATGTGTTTTCTGCCTTAAACACGCCATTACATATGGCGTGTCTTACTCTTCAATGGCTCAAAACCTCCTGTAAAATGGCACTCCTTTACTAAGCATAAACACGCAATTACGTATGGCGTATTTTAGGTCTGCTACAGGGTTCCCAAACCCGAGCCTACGTGGACACCATTTTGACAAATATTTTTAAAACCGACCCAAAACGACAATTATTTTATTTTTGATCATTATTTCAAAAAATTGTTCTATTAAGAGGTGAGTTTAACCGCATTACTTGAAGTATCTTGTGCATGCACAAGGATCAAAGCTAGTTTATTTTTTCAAACGTGTCGATCACACTAACAGAGTAATATCATTGCTAACGATTGAATTGAATTCACCATCTGTTCCGTTCGTAATCGCATTAAGTTTTAGAATCGAATTTTTACTCCGTAATCTATGACTTTACGAATTATTTAATGTTGAATATAATGGCTGAGTACTAACTCTAGCATTATTGTATGATTCATTAGCACACCCAGTATGCAGCAATTGCAATGCACAATTTCCTTATTTTTTATCTTCTAGCTTATCAAAAAGTGTGCCCTCTAGTCAATGCAAGAATTGAGATTAGGTGTACCATATAGTAAAAATAGAGACAGAGAAGGTATAGTTCTGGAAACCCAACGCTTCACTTAAACAACTAACAGCTTGTATTTGGAGTTCTAATGTCAGTTTGGTCTATAAAAATGGAACACTGTTGGTGACATATTTAACGGTGTTACATAAGAGTTCCTTAACTGGAAACTCTGAATGTTGAGTCCCTTCACTGGAAAAAAAAAAATCCATAGTTGAGATCCATATATTATTTTCTATCAGAATAAATGAAATAAGCTACTTAAAATAATAATTCGAGCCACAAAGTCCGCTCTCAGCTTTCTGTTCAAGTTCCTCCAAATTGCGCATCACCATCATCACTTCATCTTCCTTGCTTCAAGCTTTTAACACTCTCTTTCAACCTCGGGCTGATCCTTGATTCCGCTCAAAAACTTCCATCGAATAACCAAATTGGCAAACATGATACTCAATTACTCATTATCGCTTACAAGTCCTTCAGCTCACTAACTCGACCCTCTAAACACGTACAAAAGCTGTCTCATAATATACTCAAAGGGGTATAGAGCCATCTAGCAGCAGAGAGGTGGGTTTCAAAGTTTAAAATTTCAAAAAACAATCCCTGAATAAGAACATTGTCACTCCATCTAGACAAAAGCACGTGCATACCCATGTCGTAATGACTTGGCAGACATACTAGCACAGTAGCACTTCAAATTTTCAATTTTCTTGGATCTGTGCAAAGTTGAAAGCATAGTCTTTCGAGGCATGTGGTTCTTTAAGAGCCTATGAGCAGGAAAAGAACATAAAATCATCCATAAGCAAGAGGAATGCTTAAAGCAAATGCATACTCGAGGTCTGAAGGTTAGTAGGAATTAAGAATTCCTGTGAGCTACCATGAAAGATTTGTGATAGATTTATAATCCCATGAGCTGAAGTATACAGATGCACTCCTCTCTTTTTCAGCACACTGAGACAGAAATAGAATTTTATAAAGCACAAGGAGAGAGTTAGAACAGCACAGTTTGTTTGAGATTGTTTCAGATATCAGCACGAAATAGATGTAAAATGTCGGAAAACAAAAAAACACACTCTTCAGAAAATGAAAGGTGCACATCATGTCACTCCTAAGCCACAAAGCAGGAAACAATCTTTTTCACAGAGCTCACATTTCTGCAAATACAAGCTCATAACAAACATAAAGTGGTAATCAAGTATTCCTCCTAACTTATCCCAGAGACTAGAGAATATTTGAACTGATGAAGACAATTCAAATAAAATCTTATTCCCAACACATGTGCGCTGTTCTATTTCTATGAGTATTTGTTCTTCTACAAGAGGTGAAGACGGTTAAATTTTAGAAAGAAAAACATTCAACATATGGACAAAGACTCATTTCGGTATAAGAGAAGCCAAATTAGAGATAATTGCCATTTGACGAACATATCTTAGTCAATGGAAGTATCTTTAACCATATACTCCGTACTAGAAAACCTAAATACTTTCAAGTAAATCTGTCCTGGAGAAGATTGCCATTGTAGCAATGACAAAGACTAGCAAAACAATGTTACTACAAGTTCAGTTATGACCATGTACCAAAGCAAAGACATTTATGCCACAATTAAATTCACACTCAAGGATTGAAGCGAAATATGCTGATACAAATTCTAATGAGAGACAGAGACGTTCAAGAGTGCAACAGTTACTAGTTCATACTGTGAATAGTACAACATCACAGACCAACTGACGAACTCCTTGTACTCATCAAATAAGAAAAGTACTCAAGAAATGAGACATGCCAATGATAGATGAATCATCAGATTATACAATCTATGATCAGTAACAACTTCTAAACTGAAAGAAGGAAAGAAAAAAATGCCGTCGGGGTGGTCACATGAGATCAAAACAATGTAAAAGCTGAATCATCAGATCATACAATCTATATACAACGATTCTTTAAAGCATCCAATGACCAACAAAAAACAGGAATTGCAATGAAATAAGATTATCTATCAGGCGAGAACCAGTTGTCTAAGATAAATACACTTTTGGCAAATAAGATTCACATCATTAAGAGGTTGGTCTTGAAATACTGAAATAGAAAAAAAAAAAAAAAAAAACAAATTTGATATAGTCTAAATATCATCCATGTCCACAGTACAGGATTTTTAATATTAGACAGCTAATTTCCCCGGTAAAAAAATCAGTTATATACACATTTCTCACCCCTATTACTCAACATCAGAATTTACTGGTAAGACTCGTACTACTAGACACTAGACAGCGATCTCTTTATCAATTTTATAGGAATAATGAAAGGAGAGTTGACAAAATATTTACTATGTAGAATTTTTTCCATTCTCTGGCAAATCCCATTGCGGTTAATTTCAAATAGTTGACGTGGACTAACTGGTTATGGTTCGTGACCGACCAAGTAGGCATGTTTATCATCTTAGTCATGCTGTTTGATTGACTTTTACCAACTCAATTGGTACAGATTGCTGCAGTTAAGATGGCATTGTAAAAGGTAACATCTTTCAATATATAGGTGTAAATCACAATTATACGTATTTCTGAGCACAAGTAAACACAGAAGGTTACTTAATTTTAAACAAGAGACAAAGCTGCTAACCATGATCTGGTTGCCGCATTAAAAATCAGCAATCTGCATTAATCCAATACTCTGTATCATTTGACAAGAGTTTGTACCTCAGAGTCAACTCTTACATCATGTTCATTAAGCTTTAGTCATGAAGATATTATTGCAGCTACAAACTTCTAAACAAGACAAATGAGTACCAACATTCTAGATGATAGACGGGTACACATGGACTGATAGAAGCTAAAACCCTCAGAAGATTAACCAAAAGTGAAGAGTTGAAGGAATGACATAGTCCGGTGACACAGACAGAGACAAAATCATACTGTAATAGATAATTGATAGACAGCAGATGACCATAACAGTCGGCATCTTTATAAACTAGTAGAAAATGCAATTCTTTGTAAATTATGAGATCGTGTCTAAGAAATAAATTGCAGCTTTTGTGAAGTCTAAAAGCTAGATGAACGCATTTCTGACCTAAACAGAGGAAATCAACACGAGCTGCATACCAGACATAGAACCTGGCAATGCATCATTTCCGATGAAGAGAAGAGGGTAGTGCACTAAATTAAATTGACAAAATGCCCCCCTTCCAATCTTTGATCCTATAAATATTTACCCTAATTTGGAGTTAAACATTGACTTTAAAATGACCAACAGACTGTAACAGTTAAACTAGTGTTAGGTAATACAAATACGTAAGTCAGTGTTCGAAAAAAGTGAAAGGTGTACATCAAATGAAAAACCATGAAACAAAAATGGAAGGAATCCAAGAATGTTAAAGTGAATACAACACCTCTAAATAGCCTACATCGAAATAATTATATTAAAAAGACAAAAAAAAAAAAAAGTATAGATTGAGCCAGAATGAGGCATAGGACAGGATAATAACACAAGAATGGGAATGAAATGTAAGAGAAGAGTAAGTATTTAGATTGGCATCAGAAATAAAAGTAGATAAACAGCAGATCCAATGATATAGACATAATAAGTAGTAGTAGATTTAGAAGTTAGTGTAATTAAACAAAACAAGAAGATAAGAAGGAAGAGAGAAAAGGTGGATCTGTGGTTGGGGAAATCGCAGTAGGCTCGGATTCAGTTGATGCAAGGCGGGATCTGGAAAACTGGCCAACCGAATATAAAAGAAGAAGGCGGAGAAAGGCAGTTCCCGACCTGCACCAAGCGAATCGGAGACGGCAGCGAGTAGAAGAGAGGTAATGAAGTAAATGATATCTTGAGTGTATGAGTATGTGTGTGTGTGTGTGTGTGTGTGTGTGTGTGTGTGGTGGAGATTAGGAAGGGGGAAGAAGAGAGTAGGGTGGATATCTTGTATCTGAAAGAATATATGGAGACTTTATTTATAACCAGCCGCATGAGTGTATGTATGACTGTATTGAGTATTACCTACGACGTAGATTGCACGCCTCTAGACTCTAGACTCTAATCTACCCTACTCTTTCCTTCCCTTACCTAACACACTTAACAGGCCCTAAATCGGGACACTTACGAATGTACACTATTCATCTTTTCACTCCCTTTTATGCTCACATCACTTCTTAGTTCTTACCCAAACACAACTCAACTCCTCTTCATTCTCTCTCCTGCTTCTGTTCGAGTAAGTTTCTACTAACACTCTATTTCCCCAGTTTATCTCTTCTTTTACTCCCTTTTTTTAATTCATTGATTTTTCATTCAAAAATAAAAACGGCTTATAAGTTATAAGTTATAAGTTATAAGTCATCACACAAATCCACATCCTTTTCTTTCCTACTAGATGTTAATTCTGCACAACTCAAACTCTTACCCGCATCGACACCCATCGCAAGGATTTAATACTTGGGGTAACAAAAAATTTTACCCTATCATCTTGTCTTGAAAAATAGAGATCACCTTTAATCAAATGATGAATATGACATAATAATTACACTCATAATTAGCTATCAATAATTTGCTGAATCTTACATAATTACTCGTTATATTATCTTAAAATCCAACCAACTCTTTTCTTCTGGTCATAACTAATAGAGTCAAATTGTGTCTAGTTAATTAGGTCATTTTATTTCAATAAAGTTATTAAAATATCCGGTTTTGAGCATGAATCATTGTATACACCGGTTATCTCATTTCATCCTTCTCGTTATAAAAGAACCATGTTCACTTTTAACGGTTTTGATGATTTTGTTTTTTGCTTCAACTCTATCAAGTGAAC
Organism: Silene coronaria; assembly: GCA_028566215.1. Lineage (NCBI taxonomy): Eukaryota > Viridiplantae > Streptophyta > Magnoliopsida > Caryophyllales > Caryophyllaceae > Silene > Silene coronaria. Next base: position 6,020 of record JAOWBH010174153.1, read on the forward strand.
CAAATAAACGAAAAAGGCACGTACTTAATTCATATGAGTTTGATATATGAGTCCATCTACAAGTAAGGATCACTCTAATCAGATCACAGCCTCATTTTACTCTTAGACCATACCCAAGCAAGGGTCAAGATAACTGGGTCACAACCCCGTTTTACTCTTAATCACACTTTATTAATCTTGACCAACTTTCATCCTCCAAAGCAAAAAGTCACAACCTATGTCATTAACCCAATCATTTTTCACTTTTCAACATTTTCAATCATTTCTCACATCCTCTACTCACAAAATCTCTCTCTTACTTTTTCAAATATTATTTATCAACAAATTATAAATAAATTAATTTTATAATTTTCTAAATATGTAAATAAATTTACACACTCGGTACAATAAAAAAAACACGTAATTCAATTCTTCAAGCACTATCCAAAAATAAACCAAAGTCCAAACTCAAACCCCAAATCAACCCACCTTTCTTATCCAGTAAAACAAGTTATCCCCTTCCCAAATAATTCCCAAACAAAATCACAATTAAACCTTTTCCCAGATCTTCAATTTTTCCAATCATCATCGTCTTCGGTCTCTACCCAGATCGTCGTCACTATCATAGACTCCTACCGCCATAATCTCCTTCCATCTTCTACCCAGACAGTCACCATTACCATCTCAGTCTTCACCATCACACCCCGATCTAAGGTAATTCATTCAATTAACTTTACTTTGATTAATAACCCATTAACTGTTTTTTTTAATTGGAATATTTTGTGTATAAAACCTAATTTGGTTATTATTACCTAATAATAATGTTTATATGAAATAAATTTGGTACCCTTTTCATAAAAACTCAAAGTGAATTAAAATCTGTTAAAACTGAGTTCATTTTATAGACAAATAAAAAATATATCCCTTTTTAATATGTTCATATTTTTTTAAGTTTTGATATAGTGTATAATTCTCAATTAGTTTAGATATTAATCACAATTTCAATTTTCCAGAAATGGCAGAAAAAGCAGCAGACGACTGACATTTTTTTGGCTTTAATCTTCTTTATTGGTGGCCAACAAATCAAAGGGTGACATATGTTGGGTCACCAACTGGGTCAATTTGAGAAGAAAATGTCACAAATTAACCTCTTCTTACCTTGGGTCATCCTAATCTTGCTCTTAATCTTTGATTATCTTGACCCAAGCAAGGTCATGACCCTTGCTTGGAGATGGTCTTATTTTCACCTTATTGATCTTGACCCACTTTCATCCTTCCAAGCAGAAAGTCACGACATAGGTCATCAATCCAATCATTTTCCACTTTCCAACATTTCCAATCATTTTCAGTCATTCCCACGTTCTCTAACCTACCAAAACTTCTTTCTTACTTTTCCAATTACTATTTATTAAAAAAATAAAAATAAGTTAATTTTGTAATTTTCTAGATATTTTAATAAAATAATTACTCCAATTTGATAAGTATTTTAATTTTATTTCATATTTTAGAAAAAAAAATATATTTTAAAATAACAAATTTAAAATTTTAAAAAAGTGAAGCCGATTTCATTGACAATAAATAAAATTAATTGAAAACATGATTTAACATATAAAAATACCTCATAGATAAGATGAAAAAGACATGAAATTAAATTTTATGAGCTTTAACACCAAAATTAATCAAACTTTATTCAATATAACGCTCATATTACTCGAATTTAAGGTAATTAGTTGACGCATTTGAATTATTCGGACTATTAGTTGACGGTCTTATTTAGAATAAGTATTAATCGAAATTAACGAATGCGTTTAGAGTATTTAGTTTTTTGACCCTTGGAAAATTATCACTTGAATTAATGAAATATATCACTTAGAGAGATATCACTTGAATATTCCCCCAAATTCAGTATTTACACCCTTATATGACGTCTTATTTCCGATCTTACAACTTTCCCCAAATTAGTCTTCAAAATCTTCACCATCATCGATCTTCAGCACATCATCATTATCATCGACGGATTTGTCGATGTATTTTACCCAGGTTGTTACTTTTTTTCCCCAAATAGTTACTTTTTTCCCAAATCAATTTATCCCAGATTGTAATATTTGTTGATGTAAAATCGTTTGAATTGCACCATCATTATCATCGATCTTCAGCGCATCAATTTTCATCAAGTATCATAGCCGTAACATCCAAATCTTTTATTTGCCCTCTTGCTCATGCTCAGGTTTCTTTTATTTCTTTCTCTTCTCTTTATGTTTGTGTAATTTGACCTAATTAGTTTGGTTTGCATTACAAAATAATGATGCTGTAATTAATTTTGTACTCTTACAATTAATCTTCAGTGTATAATCTTGTACCTTTTACATATAATTGCATGAAACTTGAAATGTCTCACTATATATTTCACATCAAAATCATCATCTTTTATATACCCAGGTTGATACCCAACTCACCATCATCCTCTATATATTTTCCGAATCACACAGATTGAAAACAAAAATATAGAAAAAATAAAAGTGGGTAAAAAATATCAAAATTTAGCACATTTGATAGATAATCAATAGATATAATCGTTTTTTATATGTTCATAATTTTTTTTTTAAATTAATCTATAATTCACATTTAAATTATTTACTAATTATATTTTCACTTTTTGCAGAAATGGGAGTAAATGCAGGCTGTCAAGTGTCAACTGGCAGTTTATTTTGGTTTGTCCTTTAATTTTATTTTTTAAACCAATCATAGCATCACACCTCTTAGGTCATGAATTGGGTCAAGCTTCTCAAGAGAAGGTCACCAATTGACCTTTTGTGCAAGGAGGTCACCTTAATGTGCAAAGAGGTCACCGCAATGCTCTCTTTAATCATGGATTAGGATGACCTAATCAAGGTCATGACCCTTGCTTGGGGATGGTCTGAGATGAATTGAGTATTGTTACATATTGTGTTATATGTATGTTTGATGTTCGAGGTTGGAGATGGTGTTGGCATTGTGGTTGTTGAGGAGACATTAGAAGGTTGGGAGACCGTCTTATGCTTAGGTCGCTTATAGGGGCTTCCCACCCCAATAGGGATGTTCACATTAATGGTTTGAGTATGGAGAGACTTACGGTGCACCGTAACGCCGGGCAGGGGTCCGGTTAGCACCCGGGCCCGTACTTGGGTGCGTCCTATTACTTGTTTCGGGCTGAGGTTCGGGTAGTGGGGGTGAGCGGTGCCGCGATACCGTCACCGAGTTATGGGTGTCGTGGGTGCGTCCCTGACATCGGTATTGAAGATGTTGGTTTTGAGGTATGATCATTGTAATGCATCTTTAGTTACGCATCATAGTCATGTTACATATCTCAATCATGCATCGTCATTCAAGTTAATGTATTATTGTGACTGGCGTTTGTGTTATTGTGCGTTGTCACCTATTTCCAGGGTGGCCTGTTGTGATCCATATGATGGTTCCGATCATATGGGGAGCAGATTATTTTGACAGGTGCGTTCGGGATTTGGGGCCGCACTATGGAGTCAGACTCGTAGACGTGAGTAGACGTCCTAGACTAGACGAGTTGTATTTTATTTCATTCATATGTTGTAATCACTAAACATGTATTATTTATAAAATGTTCTTTTATTAGAGTTTTGAAACACTACCTCGAGCAACCGAGATGGTGACACCTTCAAATACCTTGGCCGGGTAATCGGGGGTGTTACAAAGTTGTATCAGAGCGACGATTTTGGAACCTAAACCAATAAACCCAAAAATGAACTTAAGTTTGTCTAATAAAATGCACCTGGTATAAGTACAATGGGAGAATAGCTTTGGGGTGGGTAGACGCCTCCATTCTAAACTTATGCTCTATTGTCTTAACCAGTGAACTACAGGGTGATTCGAGTGACGCTATATGTGCTTAATGTGGTTATATGCATGATGGCATGAGTATGTGGTTGATTGTTGATTGTTGATGAGTCATATGATGAATGTGAATGTTGAGTGCGTGAATGAGTAAATTGGTAATGTGCTATGGATTATGTCTCGTGAATAACATGGATAGGATGATACCTGTTTATTTCTTATTGTGCCTATGATGTGAAGGCTTTGTGCTCCTTATTATCATGTATACATATATACGTATGTATTATGCGTGTCACGAACCAGTAGTATACTAGATATGTGACACGATAAGCATGTCAGTATTTATTCGTAATAGTAAGAGGATAACTAGCTGAGAGCGGTAGCAAAGACGCCGTGAGTTGACTCGGGATGTACCACCGACGCTTGGGTGGGCTCCCGGGACCTATTCTTGTGTTGAAGGGATCGATTTAATCAAAAATAACAGCAAAGTAGGGGCACTCGACCGAGTAAGAAGACTCACTCGGCCGAGTGGGGCCACACTCGACCGAGTGGCCCACTCACTCGACCGAGTGAAAATCAAGCAGCAAGGGTCC
>JAOWBH010174164.1:0-10437 GCA_028566215.1 Silene coronaria
AATTCTAAAGGTATAGTGCAGATTGAAGAACCCTAGAAACGTATGAAGCTTACTTGTAATTAGACCACAACCACCTCAGGCTGCTAAAAATTTATTTCATTTAGAGCTAATAAATGAGTTGGCTTTTTATATAATGGGACCGTCTCACACAAGAATTACCGAAAGATCTATTATGTACTCATATCTTTTATTCCAAATTTTTCCAGTTAGTTACTAGTTTACTGCTCTAATTAATATCTCATATTTATCAAGTAAATGAAGCGTATTAGTAATCACGAATTCGCGAATTGCTTTTTTTTGTAATACTTTGCATATGGGATTCCCTATTTTGAGCGAATCGCGAAATGGAATTATGCGTATTATGAATTCGGTAACCCCTGTGTCGAACCCCCCAGATCTGGGTTTAATGAAGTTGAAGATGTAAGTGATGAAGGTCGATGACGAGGGAAAAAAGAAGAACAATAAAAAAGATCTGAACTTGGGTCAGGTTGACAGTGTTTAAGAATGAGAGTTGAGAGAGGGACGACGACAACGACGGGGAGAACTAAGGAGGTGGGATGACCACAACCACCACTTTCTAACGAAAGGTGGTGGTGGGTAAATGGTGCCAATGATCAGAATGGAGTGGGCCGATGGGAGTTTAGGCTGAGGGTGCGTCGTTGGTTGCTGGACAAAGTCAGCGCTGACAAGTAGTAGAGGTCAGCACCGCCAAGTTGTCGAGGTCGACATCAGTAAGTGGTCGAGATAGGCGCCAGTAAGAGGTGGAGGTCGGTGCTGACAAGGAGTGGTTACCCATGTATTGTGGTGAATGTGACGGTGAGGGATGGGTTCAGGGAGAGAGGAAAGGTGGTGAAAGTGGTGGTGTGAGATGGATTTAGGGCAGGAGTATACTAAGGGTATTACAGCGACTTAGTTGCTTAGAAGTTACTACAGTATAAATGGTAAACCACCACACAAAATTACTCTGAAAGGAGAACGTGAACGACACAAAATTGAGGGAGTATTAACTGAGTATATAAGGAACTAAAATCAACGTCACAAGTGATAGTATCAAACCTTTTCCATTCTCCTGAAGGGGAATTGGATGGCTGCATGCTTATCAATCTAATAGCATCTTCAAATTTGATGGTTGGGACTACATCAAATAACACCTGGAGATCAATTGTTCAAACTTCATCACAGCAACAAAATAAAAATAAAAATCCACTAAAATGCTAATTAGATTTTAACTACCCTACTTTAGAAAGCTAGGCAAAGACTACAAGCACATTCCCCACCCTCAATCGCCAAAAAAAAATACTGTGGGTAGGAGTGGTGGTCGATGGTGTTTGGAGATGGTTAAGGGTGGTGGTGGTTAAGGTTGGTGTTGGGGTTTGTGGTGGTGGTATATGATAATGTTTTGGTGTATGACGAGTGCGGGAAGGGGCAGGTGGGGCTGGTGATTGAGGAGATCAGGAGACTAGGAGAGGGAAACTGAGGGTTAGAGTAAGAAGGGTACTTTGTCAACGATCCACTTTTCTTAAAAGTGGTAGAAGTGTCATGTAGAAAAGCAACACAGAAAATAGCATGCCATTATTTATATGCATGTTTTTATCCCATATCAAATACAAAGTAGGCAATTGCACATAGAATACAAATGGACAAGATATCCCCCAAGACGTCGAAGGACAGAGGGTGATACTGACGCATCCAGCCCTATAAAAGAAAACCTTTCTTAAGAAAATAAGACCTTATTTTATCGTAAAGATGATTAGTTATTACTTAACATCCAATCAGAAGAGAATTAAGAAAATTGTAACAAAACACTCTGCACTTGCTCGGCCGACATGCATGTAAATGTAAACTGAAGGATTTAAAAAAGATGCATGGTAAGGGGACAAAGTTTCCTTCTAAAATAGGATAAACTATTTTGTCTGTACTTGTAATCTAAGTTCCATTTAACAACAACAACAACAACAAAAAGACGTATGAATCAATACTAAAACAAAAAAAAATTGGATCTTGCAAATAAGTTGTTAAATTGTACTATTTCAAAAGACCTTCCTTAATTAAGCATCGATATTTCTCTCACACCCAGCCAAAACCGAGTCACTTAATTACATAATAAATAGAATTTTTAGAGTCATGGCCATTAAGTATATTACAGGATTATGGACAGGGAATGATAAAAAGTGACTTTCAGACCATTTGAGAACAAGAACAGCGCACTAAATTCTGGAACTTCCTCAAAGTAAGAGTAAAATTGTTTTGCCTACAAACCCCCAAACATTCATATGTAGAATAAAGGAACTTTCCTACCCGTAAGGGGCTCTGCGAAGATAGTCTCTCCAGGATAAAATTTTCCACGAAAGGATCCAAATGAGTAGTCCGAGCTTGGAAGTCCTCATATCCATGACCAGATAATGACAAGGAGCACGTAATATCCCAAGGTTGACCAGAATTGACACAAGCAACAAAAGAAGCTAGGTCAAGCCGATAACACAAGGAATCACAGAGATATTCCACGCAAGATACCTGTGAAAATACGACATAAAAGATCAATAAGTTGCTAGAAAAGGCATAAATGACAAATCTATATTTCTCAAACTCGGGTATGAAAGTTAAACATGGGTACATATCGAAGCATCAGACTTACATGACTTAATTTTCTAGACACGATGACGGTCATAAAATGAGAATACGACTGTGGGGGGTGTCTACAAAACATTAATATTTTCATAATCTGACAAATTCAAAGTTTTTTTTAAAGTGAAACAGAAATATTTTAGAAATAAGGCTTGAAATCATTAGAGAAAACTCCCTGCGCCACTAAAAAATTCCCACATTCCTTTTTAAGCGTCCACATTAGAAGTTCTGTTCCTAGTAGGAATCTTTCCTCTTTGATCTGTTATTGTTGTCACTGTGATTTATGACCCCGTATCTTACATCACCTTTCATTCTCAAGTCTCAACCCAATGTTTACTTGGTATCTTAATTCTTGTGCCCACGCAAGTAGAAACTCTATTAGTTGACAAAGGGAGTATATCATACAAAATGCTTCACAGAAAGCCTTTGTATCTACTTTTGTCATGCATGCCTCCTTTTTAGGCTTTTCATGGAATAATTGGTAAAGGCGGCACGGATTCCATAACAATATCCTTGACTGCCGCGTAGGGCGCAGGTTTAGTCCTAGAAAGTTAGAGGTCAAGGGTCAAAGCAACGTAGTTGTTAACTACAACAAAGATATGCTAATCTAAACATTAATCGTGACAATCCCAAAAAAAAAAAAAAAAAAAAAAAAAAAAAAAAAAAAAAAACATTACCTCATCTGATTCATTTTCATAAAGATATGACTCCTCAAGCCTATATAATTTTGACTTGCTTGTCCACAGTAATTGCATCAATTTCCTTCGAGCAGCTGTCTTATTGGCCAACAAATCCCACCCCATGACACCAACCAAAGGTTGAAGCCTGGGAAACAATGAGACTACCTGTCAAATAAGCAAGCAGAAAATTCAATCAATTATTAACTTTTTTTTAAAAAAAGAAGTGCAAAGCTCCACAATATGGCAAGGCCTTAGCCCAAGCCTACAACTGTCAAACAGTCCATTTTATTCCGACAAAAAAAGAGCCATTCATATAAATTGGAATGATGGGCTTACAGAGCTCGCTTCTTCCAACAGCTCATTCTTGACAGCAGAAAGAGCTGTGTCCATAATACTCTCAAAAAAGTGCAATCCAGCAACACGCGTGTGGTGATACATATCTCTCATGCAAGCAGACATCACCATATTCAAAGAGAAGGAATTGTCATCATTAGAATCACCAAGCCTCTTCTTTTGCATCTGATACTGAAGGTGCTTAAGGGGGGGCAGAATTTGGTGGTCGGAGGTACTGGACATTTTCATTTCTTCCACAAGGAGCTGATCTTGAACGGCCTGAAAGTACGAACAATAGGAAAGTCAGTCACCTATTTCCTACATCTATGATCAGCGGATAACAATTAGTTACCATCGACAACCTATATGAATACATCAAAAAAGGGAATATGAATCAACAGTAGATTCAATGTTGCCATTGATATCATTTAGATTTCAATGGAAAATCTAAAAATGAAAATTTGATGTTGTGCAGTCACAATGTAATAACCGAAAAATCGACAAGCAACTGAATCCGACCTGGTGAAGCACAGACATGGCATGCAATATTAAAACACTTCACTTCATACAAATGAAAAACTAATTGACCGACACATTAGTCAGTATCCAGTAGGATCAGAATGCAGGAATGTCATCTTGTCAACACTCAACATTAACAAAAGTTTCAGTGGATACAATATTATGCCAACATGAAAATGTTCAGTAATGATTAGTAAAAAGAATAATTGTCAACCCACAGGTCATAAAGCAACTTATAACCTGAAGAATTTGAACAAGGTGTGAACACGCTGAGGATAGAGCTTCCTGGTAAATATACAGCAATTTATCCCTTGTGGGTTGCCAAGCATCCACTAGTTCATCTTTCCCTGACAAAACCTTTTTGAGGAAGTCCAGAAAAACCATTCTAAGAGAAACATCAAAGAAAAATGATTTATTTTAATATCAATAATCAAACACCTTTACATAATTAAACAAGAGGAACATACAAGAACAGGTCTCTGATATTTGAACACCACAAAAAAAAACACTTTGTCATCATCATATCAAGGAACTGTAGCAAGCTAAAATGAATAATGATAATCTTCAAATTCCATAGCACCAGTAACACAGGACAAAACTTTTTTATCATTTTCACAAGAGAGGGTACAAATAAAGAGGACATGGGAGGAAGACGCCCATGCACAAAAAGACACCTAAGTGTGACAACCATACAACACCCACTGCGACAATTAAACATGGACCCCACAGGTGCATAGTTACACCGTGCATATAGCTTGCGAAAATACATAAGAGTAATCATTCATAGAATATATCAGATCATGTAATGACCAACATATCTTCATTAAAAATGAAAATGAAGAAAACAGTTAACAATTGTCCTATCAGTGCTATCACTCCTATGGCCCACAAAAAAGTCGGAAACTTCACGGCTAAATTAAAATCAAATAGAAACTTAGTACCCCCTGTATGCTGCAAAAGATATGCTCCCTAGTCTCCCAGCTATAAGCGTTACACATTCTCAGTAACCTTCCCAGATATTGTATTCCATGCACACTTGTCCTCTAACTATCACCATAGCAACTTTCCCACCCAGAGAACATTGTAAATACCTATTACGTCTGTGCTCTTCGCACTAGATCCCATTTGGCCACATAGTTGCATTCACAACTATGACCCATCAGTCCCAAAAAAAAAAAAAAAAAGACCCCTCTAAGCTTTCAACTTTTTTGGCCACCTCCATCGAAATTTCTAAATGTACAAAATAACACAAAAGATACAATCCATCCTCAACCTAGTCCACTTATCAAACCACTTTGTCACCTAAGACGACCCGTAATAGAAGGCAGAACAGAGTATGATGCAGAATCCTTATTATTACTAAGACTCGCAAAACTCCAAGCCATTGGCCTTTTGTTAATTAACTGACGACCAATTCAAAAGTTTGCTAATATTATCTCTCACATAAGAGGAACCTTAGATGTGAGAAGCACCCAGCCCCTCAGTTCGATGATTCTCGGAATCCCCAATAAGAAACAAACTTATAGGTCCTTCACAAAATATTATCATGTGTATTATATATTATTTAAGAAAATGAGTAATTGGATAGAGAAGTGGCTCGTAGAATCAAAACAAACTAACTGGTGTGAAAAAGAGCATATTGTTTCTACGTAACTGCATCAGTCCCATAGATGAAAGTAATTCTATAGCGTAACAATAGTTCTACATGTTTGATGGTTCTATGTCAATGAGGGCTGAGAAAGATGTTCATAAATTGAATGCGGCCAAACTGCCTTTGAAACAGTGGATGTGTGGCCATGCATAAAAGATCAGTTGAGAAATGAAGTGATTATGAAGGAAGTAAGAGCTACACCTATGAAAGAAATGGTGATGAGGGAGAATCACCTAACTTGTTTTGGCCATGTGAAATAGAACCCAGATAAGGGACCGTTTAGGAAGCTCCAAGAGAGGAGTCAAAAAATGTGATAGCATGAGGGCCTTGAATTCGGCGCAATAACATATGGCCCCATTTGCCATTTTTTGTGGAGGGAAAAATTGAAAATGGGTAGAGTACATTACTTTTTTTCCTCTTGAGTTCTCTTTACAGTTGGTTTTCTTGCTTAAATCTCAACTTAATACACCCCTTTGACGTGTTTCCTCATTTTGTGTCTTTTCCTGTTCTTCTCATCACAATTTTACACATTGTCATTGTTTTGCCCCACATTAATCTTAGTCAACCCCTAATCACTTTAGGATTAAGAATTCATTGTGGTTTTTTGTACAACAAAAATCCAGTAGGAAACAAGCCAGAATCACTTGGGAGTTACTACGTACTTAATGAAAAAAGCATACATACAAATATTAACTCTATTAAGGCACGATTATATGCATATAAAACAGAAAAATTGTGAACTTCTAAAACAAGGAGGTAGGCTATAGCGGGTATCCAGTTCCATCAAGGTATACATATTCTATCCTACATAAAATAATTCTTAAAAGAGAGCATCAACAAATAATACTCCGTATGTTTTTCTACCTTGAAGCCATGTTGCCCACAACAAACAAAAATTGCAAAAACAAGTACATAACACAAAAAAATTTTAAAGCACTAAAATACCGGTACTCATCCTCGGCAACTCCATAACCCAAATGCAAATATTTGATATGTGATATAGCTCCATCAACATCCTCATTTTTCACACACTCTTTGATTTCCTCTAAATGCACTTCCTGAACGTATTTCTGCAGCGATTTCAAAACCTTATGATCATCCTCACTCGATACCCTCCCTGGCCTCCCTTGTGTAGTCACAGTTATAGCCAATCCCGAACCAGAACCACTCTCCCCATCACCATCAATGCCGCCCGACTCAGCCCCACCCTGTCTCTCCACATTATCACAAATTGCATCAAAAACATCGGCATTCATTAAAATAACCTTCCTCAAAACCACCAAATCGTCGTCGTTAACAACAATCTCGTCCCCATTATCTGTACCCTCCGCACTAACAATCAAATCATCTTTCAATCTCCTCAATCCCACCTCCATAACCCCATCCAAAACCCTAATTCCATCCTTAAACTCCCTCAACTCAGCCTCATTCTCAAAACCCACAATGTTCTCCTCAAACCCACTTTGAATATCCTCTAAAACAACCCCAATTTCACTCAAACTCTTCTTAATCGCATCCCAAACCCTAGTAATCGCCATTTGAACATACAACAAGAACTCGACCCGAACCCGAATCAACTCAGGAGTAACAGAATTGCTCCAAATGGAAGTGGGGTTATCAAAGTGAAAGAGCTCAAGTGAAGAAAGCCAAGTGAGTAGAGCAGGGGAGGGGCAATTTGGGGAAAACAGGAGGTTTGGAGCGAGGTTTCCGCCATGGACGACAATGGTTTGAAGAAGAGAAAGTGCGAGGTCAGGATTATTGCGACGAAGGGTGAAAATGGTAGCACGAAATGCCTCGAATTGGGTTAGAAAGAGGTGATTAGCGGCAAGATTTGATAACACCGTCGTTTCTTTATCCATGGTGGATGAAGATGGTGGTCTTGTTGTTGTTGATGATTGAGTTTCTTCTTCTTCCATAGATGGATGATTTAATTAGTGGGGGGTTTTGATTTCGGAATTTATTGCGGAGAAAAAGGCATGAACGTAAGAGTTGATTTGGATGGCTGACGATGTCGACGTGGTCTCGTGGAACAACGGCTGATAATTTCTAACGAAAGCCCAAAATAAAATAAAAAATAAAAAAAAGTGACGAATAGCGTCCATATCACAGGGGAGACGAATGGGTCTTGGTTAGGAGTTTAAGGCGGAATATCTATTTTATTTCTAAACGAATGTAAATATTTAGGAACAAAATCTTTGTCATTTACCGGACGGTTTATCATGTGGTTGGCTATTTTATTTATTTGTCTTGTGTTAAGGTTTTAAGACAATTACCTCCATTTTACCCAATAATTTGTGATAATTTAAAGGAGAAAATTTCGTAATACGCATTTTACTCGATGGAATATGTTTGTAACTATTGTACGCTTCTCATTACTCCTTTCATTCTTACCTTATATTTTCACTCTCAATGTTTTTAACCTAAGCTCCGCTAGTGAAAATGGCAGGCGACATAGATAGTGATAGGTGTCGGTCGGTGTGGATGTAGCGGCGGGCGAGCGACATTGATGGTGTGATGCAAGAGAGGTAGCTTGAGGGTTAGTGTGAACTAGTGGTTGTGTGGTGAGTTAGGGTACCTTGTGAGTAGGGAGTTTCTAATCAGAGAAGAGTAGCCTGGTTGAGTTAGGGTATTATGTGGATTGATCTTGCGGTGTCTAGATGTGACCTCAATGAAAAAGTTATCATTGATAACAACAACCGAACATTGTTTGTCCGCTTTCAAACTTGAACAAATGTAGACACGGAAAAGTTATCGTTGTGTTTGGTACAATTGCGGAACATGGTCGGCTAGTATAGGGTTTTGCTCATCACACCCTAACCACACACACTTATCGATTTTCAATCTGGGTATACTTTTGTGGACCTTCTTCCTTAAGTGTGGAATTATATGTTTTGTGTAGTCCAAAATCACACATATTTATCCTCTTAGTCTTTGTGTCCAACACAATAGATAAACTATTGACTGAGACGGAGGGAGTATATAACAAATTGATCAAAGGCCTTTTCTATTTTTATTAAGGGTTAATTGATAAGAATAATCCAAACTATCACCGATCTTCTCAAAATAATCTCAACTATTGTTTAACTCATAATAATCTGATGTTACCACTTGTTTTTCTTCTAATGCACCCGCCTTAGGCGTGACTTGTTATTACAGGTTAAGTTAGATTTTTGGTAGGTCATCTTTTAAGTTTGTGATACTGATCAATCATCATTCATCTTCTTCAATGCGCAAAACCCAAACCCAGATTATTTTCCCCCAAATCTAATAACACCCATTTCATAATCTTCTCCAATGTACAAAGCTATATTTCCCAAATTCCACCAATTTCACACATGTTCTATCTTCAGAAAACTCAACTTTTGGAATATTTAGCATATCCTCACTAGACACAATCACACAATCCTCCATCCCAAATCTTCATCCCTCACCTTTAAACTCTAGCATCCCCAAGTCAAATTGTGGAATGACAGTTGCGAAAATTTTTGTTGTTGGTGTTGTTCTCCATTGCTTGATTTAGCAACAGTAAGCATCAATGGCTTTTTCGGATGGGATGTTTTTGTTAATTTTGTTGTAATTTGAAAGAAAAAATGCATCTCCTGTCACTTTTACCCCTTTAATTGAGCTTGAACCACCATTCTCACAATAACTATCAAATGAACAATTTAAACCACCATCGGATCCGAGTAATTAATGTCGTGACGACGTCGACACCGAGGTAAAGAGAATGGAGATGCGGTGGTGGAAATCAAGACGGCGGCGGAGAATGTAGACGGAGGCGCGTGGTGTTTAGAGGAGAGGGGTAAAGATGGTCGGTGATATTAATGGTGGTTGACTATGACGGAGAGGATGGGCAATGGTGTTAACGCAGGGAGTAGTGGGGGGGAGGTCAAGGAGTAGTGTGGGGAAGGTTTTGTGTCGTGGACCTTGATGGTGATGTGGTGGTTGCCGGTGGTGAAAGTTTGGTGTTGAGATTTGGTGTGGGTTGATGAACGATGATTGATAATGGAGGAGAAGGAGATGTGTTAAATTTTTATGTTGGGTCTTTAAATTTGTCAAAGTAAAAAAAGATGACCCATTAAACAGGTAACCAGTTACCTATCATTTTTAGAATATAGTATCAATAGTTGGTTTTATTCTAGAATAAATGATAGTTGAGCTTATTTTGAGAAGATGGGTAATAGTTTGGATTATTGATATCAATTAACCCTTTGTTTTATGAGTCTCACATGTATTCTCATTGGAATCTCCAAAAGGAGATGATTGTGTAAATGGGGATAATAGCCAATGTTATGATTGCTGGTTATATTGTTCTAGTATTAATTTTTGTTTAAAACCGTCTTAATTTGAGATTACTCTCATATCTGATTAAAGTAATAGTGAAAATAAAAGAGGGTTATTAGAAATCTTTATATTAGTTAAAAACGGTTTTAAATCAGACCACCTTTTGTTCTAAATAATTATAGGAAAAATCAACACCAATAATCCACACTATTGATGGTCTTCCCATATTAATCCAAACTTTTGAATAACCCACAATAAACCTAACTTAGAGAATCCAATAGACCCTATTGCCTTTCTCCATCATCAATTTGAGACATCCAAGCAAGCTTTCGACCCATACTCAAT
>JAOWBH010174186.1:0-19091 GCA_028566215.1 Silene coronaria
CTCGATACCTGGCATTCAAATGAACATACGCCATTGAGCAATCTCTTGTTCCTCTAACGTTCTGTTATCGGCATATTTTGAAAAAACTAATTTCATCATGAAGGCTATGTCAAACCTAACATCAAAGTATCAAACCAGTAAGAGACCAAAGCAAAAATAGGATTTGGCCCACTGGTTTAAACTAAAGAAACATGCTAACAGAAGGTTTATAGCCGGTTTGATCAATGATCTCGGAAGTGGCAGCTGCGGCCTGATCTCAGTCGTCTACAAAACAAAGGGGCTTATATGGCTACAAAATGCGGTAGCAGTAACTTGCAAAACTTCAACAACTCGGCTGTGATGCGATATCAAGGGATAATTTTCTAGCATGAGCAAATTAGGATAGGTTCATTTCTGGATGAAGATGAAGATTCATTACTCTTTGGTCTTTGAGATATCATGGGACTAAAACAAAAGGCGCTCAACGCCTACTGATGATGCATGAAAACCGGACTATCAAACCCAGAAATGTGCATTTAAAAAACAGAGAAAAAGGTACCCGACAACAGCGTACTCCATGCTGGCATAGCCCTTACTTCTAGACTTCAGCTGGTCGAAAAAATCACCCACCATCTGCAGTAGGGAAAGATTAAAATTTTAAAAATCACACCAGTATGTGTAAAAACAAACAAATGAACTACAACAAAAACTAAAACTAAGGTAACTACCTCTGCCAAGGGCATTTCGTAAATTAATGATGCCCTATTTTCAGCAATATATTTCATTTCCTTAAACTCTCCCCTTCTTTCTTGAGCCAGCTCCATCAAAGGACCAATATACTCTTTAGGTGTAAGTAGCTCAATCTGCAGCCAATCAAATAGCAATATTGCTATGCCATATCGAAGGTAAAAGTAGCTGGAATGGAAATTGGTATAAGAATCAAAGAGCAGGAAACAGTACCTTCACATATGGCTCTTCAATTGACTTTCTTTTCCCGGGTTCTGGAAGAAGAGACGGATTCGAGCACTCAATCTGAACCAATAATTAAAAGACAATGTTCCTCAGAGAAGAAAAGAGTGTTAAAAACTACAAATGCCAAATTTGTATCCTTGGTATAGATCCTACTGTGCCAACATTTTGACCTCTAAATGCGTGAAGTCTTATCCATATCTAGAGGAAACTATCTTTTATATCAAATAATTCTAAGTTATTAGACGAACACCATAAAACTTCACAGTACACCAACCCAGTCCAAGAAATAATCCACCTAAACTGAAACCATTCAAGAAAGAAAATACCAAAAAAATAAAATTTTGAAACTTTGATTATTCACGGCAATCATGAGACTACATAGCCAAATACACCAAATTTAACAGAAAATTTTATGTTTTTTGGAGTATACTTACCGTTTCAGTGGTTGTAATCACTCGGTATACAACACTTGGAGCAGTAGTTATCAAAGATAAATTGTATTCCCTTTCCAGTCTTTCCTGCAAGATAGTTACAATCAATAAATACTGCAATTAAAGCAGCTTTTAAATAATACTACTATTCCACAACGCCAACAAGAAAAGAATACCTGAATGATTTCCATGTGGAGAAGGCCCAAAAAGCCACATCTGAAGCCAAAACCCATTGCAGATGAAGTCTCTGGTTCAAACTATAAAGTAACAAGCAAGATGATGAGTTTTCATTGATTACAAACATAATACACCTGCATGTAATGAAGCAAAGGCCGCGACAACCAATCATAGCCATTTTTTAATGGGTTTCAAAACCAATATCAATACCGGGGCACAAGTGCACAACACCTAATATTGCGACCGTAACCAAAACCAATATTAATACCATAGTCACGACCCAAACCAAAGGGCCAGCTCCCACAAAATACAATCAACCATCAAGAAATTGGATGATAGAATAGGGGCAAAAAGAATACATAAATACTTAGAAGATGACTGCAGGAAACACGAAATATTGAACGCTTGGGAATGAGGGTCAGTTGGTTGATTAGATTAGAAACTAAAATTATTACATGATTCTACAATTAACCTTTATCACTCTAAGTACATGATGTCAGCGTATTTTAGATTCTTCACAGCAGCAGAGAAGCAAAATATTATGTGCAGCGTAGCTGTGTAGGTAGGATAAAAGATCGGTTTCTTTTGTTAGCAATCATTGAAATTAAGGATATTGTGAAAATTACTTTAAGGGCAGCATCATTCAGCTGCAGCTTTTCGAGTGCATCACGCAAGTCTGGAAACCTGCATCAGAGATAGTGTTCACGAGATTGGAAGGTACATGGTAATAAATAGAATACTGCAATCCACTGTAGAAAAAAGGTTATTACTGATCAGCATCAATGGGAAATAGGCCACAGAAGACCATGGGAGTTGCCTCCTGATATCCAGGTAGAGGGCCCTCCGCCTTCCTCCCAAAGTGAGTGATTGTATCACCAACCCTAGCATCTGCAACTGATCTTATGGAGGCTGACAGATATCCGACCTTAAAAATGAAACATAGAAATCATCTATCATGATCGCAAAAGAAAGCAGAGCCAAAACCAGGTAACGGTTTATCTACATGTTACATGTAGAAGCCAGAAGGCAAGGTAAACCAAATAAAAATATTTATCAAGCCTATAATAGAAAGTTGAGCCAAATTTTCTTGAAGGCTCTATCTACATGAGCAAGACCAGACAACACCCATACACTTGTAAGCAAAGTGCAGTTCCATCCTACCTCTCCAGCATACAGCTCATCAACTTGCATTTGAGTTGGAGAAAGAACTCCGATTTCATCAGCAAAGTAATCCTGTGAGTCAAATTAGACACTGTCAGTTCCAACAATTCTGCCACAAGTGTTGATCTACATGAAGCATTGTTTGATTTCATCTTCAAAACATCTCAGCGTTAATGAACAGATGTGCAGTATCGTTTCCTTTACCTAAAGTAAGCCAAAACCTTACATGAAGCATTGTGGTTACGATACGATAGGCGTCTAAACCACAACAGAAGACTGACAGAGACAAAGTAGGATCAGTAGCTTCGTTAAAATATCCTAAACTAATACACAATTTGGGAAAACAAATAACCTATAGTTGGGGTCACTCAAAATCTTGAGGGTTGCGAAAGCTTCACCACACAGAAAGGCATAGTTCCTACCTAATGAACATGGAATCAAAAATCGCCCCTGATACGGAATCACAAGCAAGTTATACGGTTTTGGAGGTTACCGCGATCACATTTTAAGGCGGTATTGACCACAGTTATAGCACAGCGACCAGGATCAAGCCACGACAACCAATTTTGCAATGAAGTTTCAAACCAAGATTGAATACCATGCTAACATGACAAATGTTGAGTCACAGGCTCACAGAACATTCTAAGCTCCACAAAATTGTATCTGTTGTTTGCAATTTGATGATGTTTCACTTGGTTTTGTCATCCTTTAATCAAAAACCCATTTACATTTTCTTACGATAGTATCTTGAAAAATAATCATATAAATGGAGATGCATTAGCATAAAGCAGCACAAATTGTCACTCACCTTTTTACTGTTCATGAATAAAATTCGATCTCCTTTCTTCAAAGTCCCATCAATTATTCGAAAATATGCAATCACGCCTCTATAGGGATCATAATAACTGCAAAACACTTCAAAGAAAATATTTTTACCAGCCATAAGATGAGTAAGAAGAATCTAAAAAAAAAAAAAAGTAAAAAACTTGAAAATAGCAATTAGAAGCTAAGAAGAGAATATGTTTTGTGTCCAAGTGTTTAACTCGTTACGATAAAATCTCACCATTAGGAATACAATACTAAGCCTGTAAGCCCTTCTAGTCTAATTTGTAGATTGAAATAATCTCCGTGTATTTCATTTACACTCTAGCATACATGGGTAGCTTTACAAACTCCTTACAGAACTGCTGTTCTCTGCTAAAGGCGAATAGCTTTACAGACTTTTTTAGGCTCAGTTCTTTTCAGCTAAAAACATGGCAAGCTGAACATAAAACTAATAGAGCTGAACTGAAAAGAAAAGGGCTATTATAGATATATACTTGCACCTTTTAACCCAAAAAATCCACTCCATATTAGAGTTGCATGAAAGTATGTTCTAATATCTTTCCAGCGAGTAATGAAACTGGTGCGACTTATAAGTTAAAATTGGAGTTTTGAAAAGTAAGAAATATTAAGTTGAGTTGGCCTAACTTAATCAAGCTTAGCTGAATGGAACCAAGTTGTTGGAGCTCGGCTTTAATGTTTGAATTGAACTAAAGTTATTTTGCTGCAAATTGCCAATTCAAATAAAGCGAAGAGGACTTATCTCAGAAAACATCCAAATGATTAATATATACTACTACCAGTCTTTCAGTTTTCATACATACCCATTGCAAGTCACCACAAGATCAAAAGAATATAGGTAGAAAGGCCTTACGCACGATTACCTATCAAATATTAGGGCTCTTAAGGCCTTTGAGGCAGTCTCAGGAGGTGGAGGAATCTTTCGAACAATGGAATCGAGGATTTCAGTTATACCTATGCCCTCCTATACACCAGACATGCCAGAACTAAGATCAGCCATACCCCAACGAATAATAGAAATTACATGACAAACACATCAAATTTAACAATATACTTGTCACTGACCTTCGCAGAGCAGCGAATAGCATTGCTACAATCCAATCCAACTATCTAGAAGCAACAAATAATGCATATAAAAAGTGAGTGGCAGCCAGAACACAGTTATCTTATAAAATACTAGATGCAGTTGTAAAGAATGTAGGAATTATCTGACTAAAAGTAACTATCAGCAAATTGATTTAATACAGTGCTAGAATAATGATGCAGTTGTGTCAAACAGTGGTGAGCGGACCTCCTCAATCTCCTTAGCAACACGATCAGCATCTGCACCGGGTAAATCTATCTTGTTCAGAACCTGCAACAAGCAGTCAAGCGTAGAACAGCAACCAATCAGGTTAAGCATGATATCGTCATCAAATTAATAATTTGATGTAAAAACGCACCGGTATGATTTCTAAGTTGTTCTCTAACGCCAGATAAACATTGGCTAAAGTTTGAGCTTCCACTCCCTGTAAAAATAATAGCATGCTTAAGAAATCAACTCAACGGCATGAAATTAGCAACAGGAATCACGTCAAGATAAGTAATTTCAGATAGCACGGAAAGCCAGTGTAACAAAAAGATCAAAGCAAAACTTCAGGAATGTGAATGACACGGCTGACCATGGATCTTACCATTATACAATCCGATTCTACTGGTACGATCCCGATTAGTGATTTAAAGTAGGATTCTAATCCTAAGTTTCTAGCGACATTGAATAAATCAATCTCTAAAGCAAGTTAAAAAATCAACAATACAATGCCAGACTATATGAGTGAGTATATGTTACATGAGAACTAGAAAAGATGAGGATATTCACCTGAGAAGCATCTACCACAAGCAGAGCACCCTCACATGCAGCAAGAGAGCGAGAAACCTACAAAAAATACATACATTTAAACAAGAAAAACTCCCTCATCACACTTTCACACCACAGTAATAAGGGTATAAATCTCAAAGATAAACTACCACTCAACAACAAAGGTCAAAAGAGAATGACCAGCTGTAGTTATACTTGTTATAAGGCTGTTTCCACTTTCAACAGTCATAGCATTTTTAGGACTATTCAAGACGCACATATTCCTTCTTCATACAGAAAAAAACTTGGCATTAGCAACATGCACAATCAACCTGCTGACTGCTGATGATCTCAATTATGAAGGTCACAACACAGTCCACAAGATACATTCGGGTTAATGTCTAATCATAAATCAGCCAAGGACTGACGCTAGAGGCAATTACATCTTGTTATGACCAGCAGCCCCACACTCGCTTGGTTGAAAAGGCAAGAGATTTTCGAGCGTAAGTTGTCGGCATTTCATAGAAGTAACTCTTCATGCGTTATCACAGGTTCGTTTATTATAAATGCAGTAAAACTTCAAGCAAAGCGCATCAGCCAAAATGCCTGCCTTTTAGAGAAGTAGTTGCCATCTTCCAGCCGTCGATTTTACAGTAACAGTTTGTACTTTGTACGAAAGACAGGTCATTTGCACAAACGTATCAAAAATCATCTGAAAATACCTCATAGGAGAAATCCACATGTCCTGGAGTATCAATAAGGTTGAGACAATATGCTTCATTTTCATAAACATACCGCATTCTTGCTGCCTGGAAGTGGAGGACAAAAAGAAAAACAAACACATCAAAGCTGATTGCTCGAATTACTTGGATGAGAAATGAGTAACACGAGACAAGTAATATCTGTGACATCAGTAGATCAAATACTCACATGTATAGCAAAGAAGTACCAACGTTACTTTTATACATTCATGAGAAAAACAAGTCAAGAAGTCCAAAGATGAATGAATACGTAATCTTAATTCTCAAGAGAACGTCAGCTCAGTAAAAACTAAGCATATCGGATAATGGCATCCAATTACCTGTAGTTTTATTGTGATTCCTCTTTCCCTCTCCAAATCCATATTATCAAGGAATTGTTCCTTCATCTCACGCTTCTGCACAGTGCCAGTTGTTTCAAGCAATTTGTCGGCCAGAGTTGATTTGCCGTGGTCGATATGCGCAATAATGGAAAAATTCCTGATATTTGAAACAGGAACCTGAAAATCATTCGCCTCGGCTTTCAGGAAAATGCTCATCATATCTAACTCTATAGTCTAAAAGAGGCTACACATATAGACCGCTTTCAAGAGTATCTTCTTATTTAAAAACAACTCAAGATTCAAGCTAATGTAATAATATGCATTGTGAACACTACCCATTTCTACAAGCTAGAAAAAAGGCTATTCGTGAAAATATTCCCAAGTTCGACTTAAGTACTAGAAAAAAAAACATGTAATGTGTAGAACAATCAAATTCCATCTACGCCCCTAGTCAAGACCTTGCTTAACATAATTTCCACAATCTCAACACTATCTATACAACATAACAATCCCATTTGTTATTCTTGTAACGATGTATAAGGAAATCAGGGGTAACTGCACAACAGATAGACAGACATTTACGAAGCCATCAAGAAAATGGCTCACGGGGGCTCAGATGTCCGAAATGTATCTATACTAGGGACTGCAGAAATACTTACTTTCAAACTAACTTGGTCACTGTGTTACCCTAGGTAGCATACTAGCATCTATCCACAGATTATGCCCAGGCATAGC
Source organism: Silene coronaria (assembly GCA_028566215.1). Taxonomy (NCBI): domain Eukaryota; kingdom Viridiplantae; phylum Streptophyta; class Magnoliopsida; order Caryophyllales; family Caryophyllaceae; genus Silene; species Silene coronaria. Next base: position 7,217 of record JAOWBH010174186.1, read on the forward strand.
TACAAGTCTACACTCTACAGCATACGATACTAAACTAATGATAATAGTCATGAGAGGAACTCCGGAAGATGCAACTTGTATGCCAGCAATGCTACAATCTTAAACATGTCATGCACCGATACAATTACTTTACCCTAGAAAAACAGAAACATCTATACATAAAGACCTAATTAAGAGCATCTTCATATTTAAAAACAGCATTACCATTTCTACAAGCTAATAAGTGTAATTTCATGAAGATATTCGCAATTTCAATTCAAGTACAGATTTTTCTAACAAATTCAACTACTTTCATGCATAACAAAAATACCCAACTCCTAAAAAACATAAAAATCACTACAACAATCCAATTCCTTCAATGCCCCAACAATCTAATTAGTAATTTGACAGCATAACCAGAACAGCTCAGTGGGGGTACTAGCTGGAAAATGAAAACTTGGATTTCGAATTTTCGATATTTTTCCAAATTTACCATATGACATTACTTGTTCGCCCTGCTGGAATTTTCCGTCCCCTAACAGCAAATCCTGGCTCCACCAACATGCCTAACTATTCTCCAAAATAAACATAAACTGGCTTACGCAAATCAAATTCCACCAAATAAACAAGTGCCCACATACTAAACATGCATAAATAACTTGACTCCCACAAATTTACAGGGTACAGGAGTCGGATATACGCAGTCTTACCCAAATGACCCAAAATGAAAACTACGTCGAAAAACAAAACAAGATAACAAAATAACCTTCAATAGACGATCTTGGCCAGCTTTAACAGCAAAAGGAAGTGCAGAAACATCAGAAGCTGCTTGAGAGATGAGTTTAAGCTTACGATGATGTTTAAGAGGGGGAAATGGAGAAGTAAAGCCGCCATTGAAGAAGAACAGAGAGAGTGAATGCTTAGAATTAAGGTTTAATCGATTAAAGGGATGAACTTGGGGTGGATTATATGGTGATGTTGTTACGGCAGCCATTGTTGGTGGCTTAAGTGTGTATGAATCAAGTGTTCATGGAATTATGGAGTCGTATGTGTTGTTGGTGCAAATTGTGGATCATGTTTTTTGTTTTGCTTATTTCTCACCCTCTCAATTTTAGGCTTCGAATTAGTATCTCAAGAGTTGAAATCCGATGGTCTGAAGCAGATATCGATTAGCTTAGTTAGTTGGCTGGTAACGACATGTCGATACGGATCTTAGCTATAAATCGAGAGGGCCTCAAAAATCGGCTTTCTCTTGGCGTGTGTTGGAATCGACTGACTTAACCTTATATCTAATCTGATTCGAGTAGCTTTGTTTTTATTTTGTGTTTTGACGGGCCTAAGTGGGTTGACCCACATGTAGGGACCTGGGGTCCGACCCGTTAGCGAGATGAGCTACATCGGACTCCTAGGCGGCCCTCTAAGATGTTGGCTTGACGACATGGGTGGGCCGAGCTTGCAACTCTAATGGGCGACCTTTGTATAAGAGCATAGTAACTCGAATTTGACACATTTTTGGCGTGTACATGAGCCTAGTAACTTCAAGTTTGTGAGATAACTTAATTGCCTTAATGTTTGATTTAGGCCGCACTTGATCTGCTTTCCTTTTTTTGATAAAGCAACAAAAATAGATCAATATTCTTACATTTAGGATAAGGTCTCCATGTTTCATCATTTCGGATAATAAAGGTTAGTTAAATCCACTAGTCATAAACTTTCAAACCAGCGCCATAATACTTGGACAATAATCTCCAATAGTCTTAAAGTCGACATCTTTATTGACCTCACGAGTTACGAAAGCAATATTTCAACCGTCTCACAAAAATATTTCCTTTTTTATTTCTAGAAAAAGGCTTTCTAGACTTGTAAAAAAATCATCACATTTCATTATCTCAATTGTCAACATAATTATTTTTAATTTTTCTAAAATGACAAGTATATAGTGTGAAAGTGTGTGTAACACATTAAAAGGCAAACTATTTAGACCAACAACTCCAGTCAAATCCTGATACTCTTTTCAGCAGACAAATTTTGAAAAAAATACTCCAAATTGTTGATTTTGTTGGTAGAAAAGCATGCATTATTATGCAAAATCTTGTTGAAATTATGCCTTAAATCATTTACTAATTTATCTCATTCTTACATTACTTTACTCTTTTTGGCGCCTACTATCCTACACTTTCAACTTAAGATCGATGGCTTCTTGAACATCTCTCTCTCTTTCTGTGTTCTCACCTTCTTAATAAATTTCAATTTAATTCAAACCCCTTTTCAAATACTGTACTTTGATCTTCTGGGTTCTCTTATTTTCTGCATTTTGAGGTAAATTTTCAATCTTTTAGTAAATCTAGCAATGTTTTAGCATGTGGGTTTTGATTCTTTCACGATTTGATTGAACATGATTATTCAATTGTGTGCAAGATCTAATCTTTATGTTCTATAATAAATGAATTGTCTTTTTACGTTGTGGGACCGTCTCACAGTGTGAAACCGTCTCATGAAAATAGTTATTGGATGTTGATATGTTGTCACAAGAACATAATCATTTGGGGTTTTAACCCTGTATTGCTGTCTAATTGTAAATCATGTTGCATGTCATATATTATAAGTGTATTATTGTAGGTAGAAAAATGATTATTCTTTCCGTCTCAGTCATTTGTTTATCTTTTATATTAAACGCGATGAATATGTTAATCAAAGGTAAACTATTGATTGGGACGGAGGAAGTATTTACTTTTCATCTTATAGGTGCTTAACTAATTGGCTGAAGTCTGAGTTTTACTGTGGTGTCTTTTGTGCAGTGGTTTACTGATTCGAATTGTTGATGGGATACTGAATGTCATGAGCATCCTATCTACTTAGGAAAGTATACTACTAGAGGATTCAGGACTAGGGATTTACGAGGACATAAGCGAGTTTTGCGTACGCTTGTGTTAATTATAATAATGGGACTTCTATGTTCGAAGAGCTTTAATGGCGAAAAGATAAATATAGAATTTAGCCCGCCTCTGACTAGTGAGGGTAGTTTGACAACCAGACAAACAGACGGGGGTTTAGAATCAAAGCGTGGAAGTATTGAAAATCATTCTTATGATGCTAGTGACCAACAAGTGGAGGAGCATTTCTCAAATTGTGTCGGCTCAAATGACAGAAAACAAAGTGATCTTGATGATTTCTATGATGGAATTCCTCGTGTTCCAAAAGTTTTATCACATAAGTCAAGATCGGTGAGGTCTAGTCAATCTGCAGTTGCAAAGGTTTGATGCTTGCTCATTGAAATTATTTTTGCTATCTTAGCATTATAAGTTTTTAAATTGAGAGTTACCTGCTTGTTATGCTAGGTGTCTACTATCTTTGTCTGTTTCATTAGTTACTCTTTTTTGCCAAATATTTCCAAAGGAGCCAAATGATAATTCATGTAAGCCGACCCCAAAATGATGAATCATGTTAGCTAAGGCCAAACCTTTTTGGGATTACAGCTCCTGTTGTATTTCCAAGAGCCAAAGACTCGCTGCTTTTTGGTCATGGGTAGATATGATTTACTCCGTATGAAACAATATGGCTCACTAAACTAGCTGCACTTTTTTTTTTTTGAATTAACAATTATATGATGCAATTCTGGATGAAATGTTCTTCATCGATCAAGGGTGATTGTGTACGTCCCAACTTCTATATGTACCTTTTATTTTTGTGCGGTCCCTTGAGGCATTGGGGTAATGGTCTTGTTTCCATTGTTCACCAAACGATGCATTGTTATCAGACGGTCTTGCTTCTGTGGGTTGGTGTCTAAGTCCATGTGCTTGAAGCTTATTTGCTATCATAATTGAATTATTGTCTGTATGATCAGTATTAACAAAAAGGTGAATTTTTTGTATTTCAATTTATCATGCTAGACAAAAAAGTGGGCAAACGTGCATTCTCACAGTCGAGCTGTTTTGTATGTGAACTTACCATTGAGAGGATGTTTGTTACATCCGAAGGAAGGAGTTGCCATTCATTGGTAACTTGACTTGATCAGTAGGTTGTGACTGAGAAATTTTGTTTTGGAAGAATACTGATTATTGTAGCAATAAGCACTAAGCAGATGGTTTTATTACGTCCACCTTTCTAATGACTTCTACTACCTTTTATATTCTTGAAGATATTGTGTCTCTTGCATGTGGAATTTACTTGTTCTACACGTGCGAGTCTCCACATTTCAGTTATCCTACTTATACCTGCCTGGCTGCCTCCTTGTGAACTTGGTTCCTCAATGTAAAATACAAGCTCTAGAACATGTGCGTTTGTTCAGGGTTTTTTTAGCAGAACAATTGTTTCCCTTTTCCTCATTTTCATTCACTTTGGAAGCTGAGGTATGTGCGCTGCGCATTAGAAGGCCAAATAATGGAGTTAGGTTTATTCTTGATTTTGCTGATTCTCTTTAACTTTTATGATCTTGAAAGGGGGGATCTTCCCCATTAGTGTACAGTCAAAACTCTTTGATTCTAGGTGATTCTGTGTGTTTATTCATTTTACTTCTGTGGTTCCCATTGTTTAACAGGTTTTTTTTTTTTTTTTTTTTTAAGTGTGAACATCTTTATTAAGATTCTTCTACACTGCAGGTTTCTGAGGTGAGCGTACGCCTGGGAAGGGCAGGTACCATGGGGTTTGAGAAGGCAGTGGAGGTTTTGGATGTGCTTGGGAGTAGCATGACTGATTTAAATTCAAAAAGTGGATTTGCATCTGGTGTTCTAATGAAAGGAACTAAAATATCAATTTTGGCTTTTGAAGTTGCAAATACCATTATGAAGGGGGTTTGCCTTATGCATTCCCTGTCAGAGTCACGCATACGCCACTTAAAAGAAGTGGTTCTCCCCTCCGAAGCTGTTCAAAAACTAGTAACAAATGATTTGGATGAGCTTTTAAAGATTGTTGCTTGTGATAAGAGGTTGTATTCAGAATCTCTTACTCTTTGCAAAATACTTCTTTGATTATTTGAAAGCTTTCCAATGTAAAATTTTAGAAAAACGACAAAAAGTAAAAATTGGGTACAACAATACCCATTTTCTTTCTATCTCCTAGTCTCCTACATGAGGGTAGAACGAATGAGTATTTTTGTAATGTCATAAATGAAGCATTCAAAGAATTACTTGGAATTCCTTCATTACATGGATGTTTACTTTGTGTGCTTACAATCTTCACTTTCTTTGACAGGGAAGAATTAAGTTTATTTTCAGGAGAGGTCATACGATTTGGAAATCGCTGTAAAGATCCTCAGTGGCATAACTTAGACCGTTACTTTTTAAAGTAATACAACTAGCATAAAGTTTGAACCATCATTTTTACATGTTCTTTTCAACATGTTTTCTAATGTGTCGTACTTTTGCATTGTTTATCCCACTTTCAGACAAAGCAGGGAAGGTAGCCCTCATAAGCAGCTGAAGGAGGATGCCGAGTCAGTGACACAACAGTTAACTATTTTAGTTCAGCATACAGCAGTGAGTGCAGTACCCTTATATATTTTTTTAGGGCCTTTTATTAACTTCTGTGCCTTGTAGGAAGAAAAGATTTGAAGAAAAGATTTATCTTTCTCCCCTGATTCCTTATTCTTAGCCTAAAAATTTACTGTGTCTAGATCTCGATTTTTTTTTTTCTGCTGCAGGAGCTTTACCATGAGTTACATGCCTTGCATAGATTTGAGCAAGATTACCAAAGCAAATGTAGCGTAGACTGTAAGTAGCTCTCCTCTTTGTTAACTGGCTTAAATTAATTTCATGAACTATGAATTTAGTCAAGCTCTTATTAGATTCATTTTTCCCTGTAATATTTAATTTGGATTTGTTTTACGCTTATAGTCAACTTAAAAAATCGCTATTCTTTAGCTTTGAGATACATTTAACCACATTATCTCTCTTCCTCAAAAGGCCTCACCTACAGCATGGTAAGGTTTTAGGATGCACACAACCTCACCTCTATGTTAGGAATCACAGAGAGGTTGTCCTCCAGAATATGCATGGTGAAAATTGCCTCTAGTGAGTGCGCCAATCACAGCTAATTCATAATATAAGAAGGGTGTGTAATTTAGCGAGCCATTTTGTTTTACTCTATTATACTCGAGAGTCTAGACCCAAAGAATATTATATCTTCGTTTTCATCAGAAATGGAATTTTCCCCCCTTTGGAATTACAAGTTGTCTTAGGGTTTCTTATGTTGTGAATTACAACTTACAAGTCAGTCGATGCAATTGCAAGCGCAGTTTTCGTTATGGGCATTCGAAAACATACTTGTTGTGTTTCAATGCAGGAATAGGGCATTAGGGCTATATGCGTCGGACCCCTACTCCCTCATAAAGATCGGGATATTGTTATTGTAATTCAGTTTTGCATTGGTAACTGCGGAACTCCATATTCCATAATAAAACTTATCTTTTCTGCATAGCTGGCAGCAATGCGGTCTTACGGGAAGAACTGAAAAAGCAGAAGAAACTAGTCATGAAACTCAAAAAAAGATCACTTTGGAGCAGAAGTTTGGAAGAGGTATTATGTCTGCTACTAACTGCATATCATTTCTAAGCATTACGCCAACTTTGTCTACCTAGTTTTTCTTGTGTTTTGGATGTAGTAGTGTTTCCCTTCAATTAATGCGAAACCTTTATTTAAATCTAAAAGCGCTTGTTCAAGCAATTAAGAAACCTACTGCTAATAGTTTATTGTTTCTTTCAGATAATGGAGAAACTTGTTGATGTTGTCCTGTTTTTATACATGGAGATACACCAGAATTTCGGAAGTGATAATGGTAATCATGTTACTAACTTTATATTCTTCAAATTCTTATCCATTTGTTTTAAGTTTCAGTTTGCTGTGTTTCCTCTTCATTCTAATTTGTCTGAACGTCTTCTCCCACTCTTTGAAGGGAGGAAGTACATTAAATTTTGATAAGACGTGATCAGGCATTTATCTGATATAGAATGAACAGTTTTAGGAATTAAAATTATGGGTTTCATTATCATAGATTAAGAACTTCAGAAACTTCTATCTGCTCTGCAGCAGTCCGGCCTCTCAAAGTGTTGTTTTTGAACCGTGAAGAAAACCCAACACCCACCCTTTTTTATGACTATATTTGAGACATCCTTTAACAGTTAAAAAATTTATAGTATGTTTCGCAATCACCAAGCTGTGTCTTCATAGTCATTGGGTGCATCGCTATTTGTCTCAATTTCGGGTTGAACAACTAATTAAAATAATCAAGGAAAAGAAAAAAAGAGTCCTGGGGTGTTTACTAGACGCACTTGGAAGCATTTGCTAATTGCTGCCAGTCTTTTAGGCTATGTGATGTCGTAAATTCGTAATAGTTCATGAGGTAATGTGACCTGATTTGGCACGCTGCTTATGGATTGGTACAAATACAAATTAGTTTTGCACACACCATTCTCGCTATGCTTATATAGTTGTGGTTTCTTTCTTTTCAACAAGTATATGGTACTTCGGAGTTTTCTAAAATGTTTGTGATGATATATTCTAGGGCAACTCAAAGATGCTAGTGGACCGGATGAACACACTATAAGCCATTACCAAAGACTGGGACCTGCCGGCCTTGCTTTGCATTATGCAAACATTATTCTGCAAATAGATGGAATTGTGAGTAAATATGTTCCCTCTTTTCAGATTGTCATTCACCTCATTAAGTTCTCGTCCTCCGTTTTTCCTCGTGTATTTTCACATTGCATAGCACTTCATTCCTTTGTTTGAATCCTTGGATATACAAAACGTCCATTTCCTCCCTTTTATTCTTTGATTGATTTAGTACACCAACCCTTTTTTTTAAAAAAAATGAACGCACACAAAAACGCACATGTTTAATGTGGAGATTCTACCGACTTTTTACCCCTCTTTCGATGGCAATACATGCTATGTGAACTATTGCAGAACAAACTAATTTTCTTATGCTCACAGGTGGCTAGGTCGAGTTCCATGCCCGCTAATGCTAGGGAGTCATTGTATCAAAGCTTGCCACCAAGTATAAAATCATCTTTGCGCTCCAAGCTGCAATCATTTCATGTCAAAGAAGAGGTATTTATATCTTGTCTGTGTACAGTAGTTTTTGCCTCCCGTCCCGAGCCTTCCCTTATTTTTTCAAAATCAAATGATCATGGAATGGGTGGAGTGGCTTTTATTTCGGATTTTGACACCTTGACAAACCTTCATGTTCGGTTAATCTGTCCAGTCCTATAATGAATACAATGTTTAAGTGAGACTTATTATGTTATGGAAAATGGGGAATTTGGACCTGAAATGACGGTCAGAGAGCCTCACTAAAGACACTGGTCATATTGTGAAACTTTGTCGTGGCTTGGATGTTTGACTGCTCTGAGGCACTTGAAAGGGGACACGGAAGAGACATAACTCAAATCAACTGTGGTATATCCCCAATATACAAGTCTTGTATACATTTTAAATCATCCTTAGCATCAATGAGCTTGTAAGGGTCTCTCACTAATGACAAGCATTTTGGACGTCGCTCACCACACAGCTTGTTGGCTGAAACTCCTGAAAGCTTTATGCCTCAACCACTGGTGCTGTGGTGCATGATTCAGGCTTGGTATGCACTCATGTGCAAATGACACAATGATATGACCTTGCGAGATTGTCATAACTCATAACTTTGTTTGAATGTTTAATAGAAGACAAGTGCGATTAACCAAGCAAAACAACAAAAAGACCAAATAGACTGATCCTTATTTCCTTTCAAAGGCACGAGAGATTCATCTTACTTAAAATTTGTTAGGCAATTGCATATACATACCGCGGCTCAATTGTGTCGCCTAGACTCGTATCATGAGTACTTTGAGTAGTATATGCCTGATTTCTCGTGCAGTTTAATTTAAACTTTCAACTGAAGATGCAATGATGCTTCGAAATAGTTTTGTTTGTCCAGTGTTTTTATGTTGAAACTTCCGATTTACAGCTCACTATGGCGGAGATTAAAGCAGAAATGGAGACAACATTGCAGTGGCTTGTTCCAATTGCTAGCAACACCGTCAAGTGAGCTTATCTTCAAATCAGTTTTCCTCTCTCTCTCTCTCCATAACTGAGGCTTCAGTCTTCTAATTGGTTCTTTTCCCCTACATGGTTATCAGGTCTCATCACGGATTTGGTTGGGTTGGCGAGTGGGCAAACTCCGGGTAAATCAAATTTCATAGTATTTTTTGATTGGTCATTGTGAAACAGCCTATCTATCTTCTTTTTCTTCTCGAGATCTTCTGTTTAAGCATTTTAAATTGGTTGCAGATTTGAGGCGGGTGATACATCTGCTGAAAAGGCGGACACTATCCGCATTGAGACACTCTATCATGCTGACAAGTTGAAGACTGAAGCTTACATTACTGATCAACTAGTCTGGCTTCACTGCTTGATTTCCCAATCAAGAATTGCAGCCATCGGGTTTTGCGTGAAGTCATTACCGAAAACCCTCCAAAGAAATCAGTCCGTAGAAGTTAAATCTTCCTCTGAACCATCCACTTCAGAGAATCACGAATTATTTAATGACACCGGTACAATGAATCAGACATCAGCAATGCCCAATGGTCAAAATTCTGATTCTGATTTGGTTACAGATACCTCTAAGATATGTGTTGAATCGAGCATGAGCGATGGACTGAGCATGAGCGAGACCCATCCCCAAACCCAAGATTGCACAATGAATCAGAATTCAGGAATGATCAATGATCAGGATGTCCATTTTGTTAGAGATAGCTCTAATATATTTGATGGATTGAGCATGAGCGAGGCCCATCCCCAACCCCAACCCCAACCCCAACCCCAACCCCGAGATTGTACTAACCCGATAACCATCACTCCTCAGCTTCCTTCAGGGGAACAAGAGTTGAACGTTGATAGGGCGATTTATTCATGTTGATCTGAGCTGCTGCAACCCACCTATTGTTGATTGACCGACTCATTCGTGATGTATTAACCTGCAGGTGATCGCATGATTATGAGCGGTCGAGTTGTATAATATTCCAGCTAGTATTTAGTGATTCATTTGCTTGTCATATACACATATGTATAAGTTTTTACGTTCACATTGTTGCATGATATCGAAAATCTTTTGTCTAGGAAAGCCAACATACTTGAAATGCAGGTTCTTTTGAAGCATCGAAACTTGCTTTGTATATGAAATCGTAATTTTAGATGTGTGGCGAACTTATTAACCCCTAAATAAATGACAAATAAGTGGGTTTAGGTTTGTTATACATATGACATTGTCTCATATAAGACTCGTAATATGATATAGAAACTTGATTTATTATTGTGAGTCGACCATAATTTGAACTCGATCCCTTTAACACGCCAACTCTCTCCATGCAGTGTCCTGACTCCACGTTTTTTTTTTTTTTAATAACGAGGAACTCGCTGCCGCTACCTTTGGTGCGCACTGGGTAAACCCTCGGGTCTACGTGATAGCCTGCAAACCACGTATATCAAGTAAGTCACCCAATGATGATCATCTCGAAGTCTATAAGGACGCAGGTCAAGAATGCTCAACAAGACCTCACAATTTAATTTGTGAACAAGATATATATATTTCCGCTCAACAAGACCTCACAATTTAATTTGCGAACAAGATATATATATTTCCCTGTATTTTCTCGACCTTAAAAGATTTAGCTAAAAATAATATCTTGCCTCTCAACCATATATATAAGCATATACTTTTACATATTTGAGTGATAACATTTTTATTTTGCCTACTTCATCGCTACACCATAAAAACTCTTCTTTGATAAAATTTTAAAATTTCTTCGATACTCTCTCGATTAACTTTTGATTAATTTTACTTTAATTTATACTCGAAAAACATTTATTTAAACACAAAATAACCAAATTCAATTGAGAAAAATCCTTAATGTATCCAAGATCATTATTATTATTATTATTATTATTATTATTATTATTTTTAAGAAAAAATAATGAATGAAAAAAACACATTTTGGAATAGAGGATTAGTAGGGGACATACCTTTAGTATGCCAATATAAAGAATTAGATACCTCTATTGTTGCTAATAAACATGACCCTTTTCAAAACACAACATCTATGATATTTATTTATTTTATTCTTATTTTCTTTATTACAAGAGCAACTCATGCAATTTTAAGACTTCTTCAACAAAATTTGCTCACTGCTCAAATCCTTGTAAGTTCCTAATTCATTATTTATTTTCATTGATGCATGAAATAAAATAAGATATGGCCATGCAATCAGTGGCGGAGCCAGGAATTGAGGTTAGGGGGGGGAATTCCAGCGGGGGCGAATTAGTAATGTCTTAAGATCGACTCGAAAAAAAATTGAAAATTTTAACTAAAACTTTCAACATTTTCATTTTCCAGCGGGGACGACCGCCTCTGCTAGCCCCCTTGATCCGCCACTGCATGCAATCATGCATGGGGTAAACGAGTGCCGAGTGGTACTGATTTTCGATATTTTTCTCTCATATGCATGCAATCCATTTTATTTTGCTATTGTGAATTTAATAATTAAATATCATATTATCTTCAAAATCGAAATTAATTAGCATGAGTAAATTATCTATAACGTTACGTTCATGTGAAAAATATAAGAGAATAATTTTTACTATTCATAAAAAGTATCTATCCCTATTTAAACCTCATATTAAATTTTTTACATATTATACATAAAAAATTCCGTTTTACGTGGTGAGACAGATCTTTTAAACCTTATATTAAATTTTTTACATATTATACATAAAAAATACCGTTTTACGTGGTGAGACAGTCTTATAGATCGTATAATAATTAAAACAGTTTTAATTTGACTTATTTTAATATTTTTGAATTGCAGGCAGGCATTCTTATTGGTCCATCATTTTTAACTCAAAATCCAGTAGTATATGATAAATTA
>JAOWBH010174187.1:0-10435 GCA_028566215.1 Silene coronaria
AGATATTTTTCGTTCGTGGTTGAGAATAATCTTTTTGACTTATCATTCGTATCTTATGCTTCTCCCTGTTATTCCTTGTGGAAACATTGCATTTGACTTGCGGAATGGTTGAATTGTTGGGTTAGTTTAGAGAGTTAGGTGGATGATGTTTCGGAGTTTGTGGAACTTAGTTTCTCGATAAAGGTTTAGTGTACTTGATGCAAGGAAAAGATTGTGCAGGGGTGAGGTTGTGTTTAGGACTACACCTTGTTACTTAAAGAGAGTAATCTTTCTAATTTGAGGTTTTTGAGTTGATAACTAGTGAACCATCAACTAATTTAGTTTTAGGTCTAGTGTATGGGCTAGATGGGAATGTAAGGATGTACCTCCTTTTGGAAAATATTAGTGAAATGATCTAGTGCCATATTTCTTCGTATTTAAGTTTAGTAGGTTCTCTTCCTTTCTACACACTTTTTGCTTTTAATGTCTTCAAGCTGACCTCACTCTTCGAGAACCTCCCTTTGATAGTCATCTTAATATTTCAGGTTAATCTTTGCATCATACTATCTTTCGTGCCTATGCTCATAAATCGTGTCATCGATACCTTCGCGCATTATTTTGGTTTAGACTTAATCTTTAAACTTGTAGGTTGACTCAATCTTCCTTCATCCCAAACCTCTATCCATTCCGAGTAATTCCTTGATATGAGTTATACGATGCATGTGAATTCTCTTATCGCCACCTGCTTCATAAATTCCTTGTCTTGCCCTAGTTGAGTGGTTGCCTTATTAGTCAGGTCAGAATAATTGGTGGAATGTTTTTAGAGAACCTTTGATATGTGGCATTCTCTTATTTGGATTAAGCATGTTTTATTTGAATTAATCTTGAAAGATAAAATTAAATTTGGAATTAACTTTAAACTTGTATGATTGAACGTTTAGATAAGGTAATGTTGTGAAACCAATAATTGTGAGCAACTTGGGGAACCGTGCCAAGAGTAATACTAGTTGATTTGGGATGAGAGTTGTTGGATGTTTGTCATATAACGCTTAGTGAGAAATATAGGACACTTGATTTGGAGATGTTTATTAAATTCAAGGTATGATATGTTAGCTAGCCTAGACAGCCCATGCAATGATCTTTACGAAATTAGTGACTTTAATGATCCATTTTAAGGTTTTGCTAGTAAGTATAATTTGATTTTGAGAGTTTGAGGAAAACCCCTGAGAATGTGAGAGACCAGATTAGTCTTTGTTGGTGGATGCTTAGGGAACCATTTGTACCAAACCTGAATATTTTGGAATTTTAGATGCCAAATTCTCTTCTCTTAAGTGAGGTGGAATTCCGCGAGTAGAAGTTTTTGAACAAAAGACCATGCTAGGATTCGAGTGACCGTTCCCTACTTGGATAAACCTAGAGATTGTGTAGGTAATGATGACGGGTATGATTAGTGTTATGATATTATGAAATGGCAGTGCAGGTGTATATTTTGGTACAATATCAAACTTACGAGATTAGACCTTTGGTTGAATGTTGAGGTTTATCGAGGATATGATATTGTTTCAGGTGAATTTAGTGAGATTCTTTTGGAGGTATATGGAGATGAATTGGAATAAAATATTTGGAGATTTCTTAGACATAATGTGTTGCAGTAGAGAAATTAAATTTTTCATGGTGATTAATTAATGACTGATGTTTGAGTTAGACTGCTCATGGTAATATTGAGATTGGAATGTGAATTAGTAGATGATAACACACTATTGAATGTTTGGAGAATTTATGGATTTGTTAGTAACCAAAAAACCGAGTGAGTATTATTATGAGATATGTGAGTAGCATTCCTTCCTATTTATGAATTTGGAGATCTCATCTAGTCTTACCAATTTATTCTCGTGTGTGACCTTTACAAGTTCCACTATTTATTCATCCCTGTCATACTTCTTGTTACTATTTTTGGTTGTACCTTCTCTTTACTCTGAAATTATCAAGTTATCGGTAAGTTCTTAACATTCTCTTTTCTTTTATTTAGAGTTATTCTTACTGGGGTGAAACTTTTGATAGTAGATAATCTCTTACTGCGGAGGTTCACAATATCTATCTATTTATCTACACATTTATACATCTATACACCATCCCCTTACTTAAAAGTATGCAAGGGTTCTATTATTCATCCAATGAATTGTATTTTGGCAATGAATAGTTAACCTTCCTCATCGTGGGCTGGTTCTTTGGTGGGCTTGTTGCGGTTTGGACTTGCATGTGTTGCTATGACCTTATTTTACCGACTTCCTTAGCCTTGTTTACATTAGCTTTTGGGCTTGTTACATTTCCACAATCAATGCCATTTGAATTGCTGTTAACCGGATTATATTTTGGCAGTATCTTCATCCCCACATCATGGGCTCCACCGCCTTTGATGATATTATCACCACCGACACCACCATCTTTTCCATCCTAGACAGTCGGTGCAACCCTTTGGAAGGACACAACTTCTATTTATCATTTTACACACTGAACTTCTTGTCTTGGTTTTGCTGACAAAAAGAGGTATCAGTTATGTAGCTAAAATAGCTTAGATTGGGAGTTTTATGCCACGTTGTGTTGGCATTTACATCTTAAATTTGTTGTCTTTTTGCGTCTTTAGACATGGTGTTTACAGGTTACTGTTAACATTAGTTAGTGTATACTTTACATTTGAGGTATGTAGTTATCCTAGAACATGTTTTATTTTAGTTTCTTAACAAAATCGAAATTACGCTACAGATTTTAGCACGTGTCATTCATTTAATATGAGTTTTTTGCCATAGTAAATAGCATTGTGTTTGTAGATTAAAAATTAGAAATGGTGATCTAGGGCTTCGTCAATGGCTAAATATATTTGTTGTGTTGTGTGATTGGTGCATTATAGGTGGATGAGGAATGCCTGGCATAGAAGAGACTCTTGGCTTTATCCTTTTTCCTTTGTTGATCTATTTTTTGATAAAGTTAGTTGGATGGATAATCAAAATATAAATTGACAGAAATATTTAGGTTAGACTAGAATTGGCGGGACATGAGCTGTTGTACTTGATTGTTAAATAAAATATTAATGTTAGATTTATATCTTGATTATGGGTTTGGGGAGTGATTTGGGTTATTAAGTGGTGGCTTATAAAAAGGGAGAAAGATGTACGATGAGGTGGCCTTTAAATTGAGTTTACTTCTAAGCGTGTGCAATAAGCAAAGGAGGTAAGGTGTGATGATTTGACTGTACTCTGAATCATCAAAAAATGTATAAAATAAACATTTAAAAGTGGCGGATTAGAATATTTTGGATTATTTAAGACGTTTTCATAATGTTTAGGGCTAATATTTTTGAAAAACGAGGGATAACGCGTAGAATTTGAAAAAATTATTAGTGTAAAATATGTAAATATTTTATTATGCATATATTAGTTATATCGTGTATCTCGTAGTCGATATCGGGTGTACTCTTTGTAATTACCTATATATATTAAAAATATACAATCACCCTAATTAGGGGATTACATTCACTTATATGGTATTAGACTAGGTTCATCTCTAACCCTAGCCTTACCGTCACAACCTTTTTTTTTGGCCGCCTTCCCCGCCGCCACAACCTCCCTCGCTCATTGATGGCGCCGCCGCCCAAAGGCTCCCTCCACCCTGTTTATACCGTGACAAATATCACCAACAAAGTCCGTATTCTCGATGGAACGAAGATCACCTACGCCTCGTGGGTCCGTCTTTTCACCCTTCACGCTCGTGGTTACAAAGTTTTCTCGCCTATTGATGGATCACTTCCACCATCATCTACTGCCGAGGACTATAGTGAATGGTGCGAAGTCGATGTTCACGTTCTTCAATGGATCTATGGCACGTTGAGTGACGATCTTCTTCCTCGTGTTCTTGAGGACGAGTCTACGACATATCAGGCCTGGAAACGGGTTGTGAGTATTTTTCTCAACAACAAAGGTGCGAGAGCAGCGACCCTTGAGCACGAGTTCAATAATTTGAAACTCGAAGGCATGCATCTCCGTGATATCCGTGATCTCGCCGGTCAAATAAAGGATGTCGGTTCCGTTGTTGACAATCAAAGGTTAGTACTCCAATGGGTGTGTGGTCTTCCTCCTAGTTTCGATACAGTTGCTGCATATATCAATCAAACTCTACCTCAATTTGAAACTGCGCGAAGCATGCTTGAATTAGAAAAACAACGCACTTCTGCTTGGGAAGAGCCCAATACCGCTTTAGTCGTGACTCCTGCTACACCCTATGACAATTCTGGTTAGGGCGAGAACTCTAGCCCCACGGTGGTATCTTCACAGAATCGTGGCAATGGCAATCGTAACAATGGTAATCGTCGTCGCGACAATCGTGGTTATCAGAAGAAACAGACGCCTTCCTCTTCTCAGGCCACGGCTTCAACCCCTGTTGCTGCCCCTGTTTCGTGTCCCACACCAAGTCCCTGGCCCTACCCAGGGACTCCACCACCCTGCCAGTATCCGACATATCCGAGTTGGACACAACCTTGGCAACCTTGGGGTCCTTCTGCCACGCGTGCTTTCTCTCGGTCCAATAATTATGCCCGTCGCTCCTATGGACAGGCTCACGTTGTTGACAACGAATAGCCCCAACCTACTGATCTCGGGAAGGTTTTTCAGGCGATGAGTCTACAAGCTCTGACGGAAAGACCATGGTTCATGGATACGGGTGCTTCGTCCCATCTCACTGCTGATGCAAGTACGTTGGTTTCCACTTATAATGCGCATACTGTTCATTCTATTCGTGTTGGTAATGGTTAGTGTATTCCAGTTCAGGCCTCGGGACATTCCAAAATCAAAACCCCTGACCATACCCTTCACCTAGCCAACGTTATATACACACCCCATGTTATTAAATATTTAATTTCCGTCCGCCAATTCACTAAAGATAATAATGTGTCTGTTGAATTTGACCCTTTTGGTTTTTCTGCGAAGGACCTTCAGACTGGGATGACGATTATGAGGAGTGACAGTAATGGCGATCTTTACCCCGTGTCTTCAAAGTCTGTGTCGTCCACCTCCGCCTAGGGTCACAGTTTAGTTTCTATTTCCTCTGATGTCTAGCACAGCCGTCTTGGCCATCCTAGCCCAAACATTCTACAACACCTTAGGAGTCATTCTTATATCAGTTGTAATAAGAAGTCTGACTCCCATTTATGTCATTCGTGTCAAGTTAGTAAACACAAACGATTGCCTTTTGTTGATTCTACTTCTGCTACTGTTGCCCCTTTTGATATAATCTATAGTGATTTACGGACTAGTCCCGTTTTAAGCAAGAGTTCGTTCTTATTGATAATTTTACTCAATATGTTTGGGTTTACCCCCTCAAAAATAAGTCTGACGTCTTTTCCTGTTTTCTCACATTTAATTCTTATTTACAAACTCAATTTGCTTGTAAAATTAAATCCTTCAGTGGGATTTAGGCCGCGAATTCGATAATGTTTCATTCCATAATTTCGCAAATTTAAATGGCCTTGTGTTTCGTTTTTCTTGCGCACAAACATCCCCTTAAAATGGTAAGGCGGAACGTATGATCCATCGCCTAAATGAAATTGTCCGCGTCTTATTATCCCACGCCTCCATTCCCGCTCCATTTTGGGTCGAAGCGCTTAATGCTGCTGTCTATCTCCATAACATTCTCCCCACAAAAATCCTCCATTTTTCGGTCCCCCACTTCCGCTCTCTTCTCAAAAGACCCGTTCCTATGACCATCTTCGAGTCTTTGGCTGTGCTTGTTATCCAAATATCTCTGCCAAGCGTCCTCATAAATTAGCTCCTCGGTCTATTAGGTGTGTCTTTCTTGGGTACCCGTCTCAATAACTAGGGTACCGGTGTCTTGACTTAACTAGTGGTAAGATCATTATCTCTCGCCATGTCACTTTTGATGAATCGGTTTTCCCGTTTGCTGAGACTTCACGGCCTCCATTCGAGTCTTATTCCTTTCTTGACCCGTCCTCCTCGACCCTTAACCCGCTCATTTATGAGCATCTCCAACCACTCGTACCTAACCCTATCCCCACACACCACCCCGTATGACCCTATCTGCCTCCATCGTACCTACACCCGAAAGCCAACCCACTCCCAACCCTCAACCTACGCCACAGAGGAGTTTGCTATTACGGATTTGGGTGTTTTACATCATTTTGTCACAGGAGTTTGCTATTACGGATTTGGGTGTTTTACATCATTTTTTGGGTATTACTTTTACCCGTACTGGCTCTGGGCTATTTTTATCGCAGCAGAAATATGCCGCTGACATTCTCAGCCGCGCTTCTATGTCGTCATGCAACGCCACATCTATTCCTGTCGATGTTGGTGCTAAGTTAAGTGCCACTGCTGGTCCGTTAATTTCCGACTCATCTCTTTACCGCAGTTTGGCTGGGGCGCTCCAATACCTCACTATTACCCGTCCGGATATTTCTTATGCTGTTAAGCAAGTCTGCCTGTTTATGCATGCTCCGCGCGAACCACATTTACAGTTCTTGAAACGCATACTTCGCTATCTTAAAGGTATACTTGCTTATAGTATTAATTTTACTGCATCACGTTCTCTTTCTATCACTGCTTACTCGGATGCTGATTGGGCTGGTTGCCCCGACTCTCGTCCCTCCACTTCTGATTACTGCGTTTTTTGGGCGACAATTTGGTGTCTTGGTCCTCCAAACGCCAGGCCACTATTTCCCGGTCCAGTGCCGATGCCGAATACCGGGGTGTTGCTAATGTTGTTGCTGAAACGAGCTGGCTCCGTAATTTATTATTTGAGCTTAATGTTCCTATCAAACGTGCTAGTCTTGTCTACTGTGACAATATTTCTGCCGTCTATCTTTCTGGCAACCCTGTTCAACACCAGCGAACAAACCATATTGAGCTTGACATCCATTTTTTCGCGAGAAAGTGCAGGTTGGAACGGTTCGTGTTTTACATGTCCCCACTGCTTTTCAATATGCCGACATTTTTACGAAGGGACTACCTCGTTATTTGTTTGATCAGTTTCGTTCCAGCTTGAGCGTCCGGCCTCCTCCCGCTCCAATTGCGGGGGTGTATTAGTGTAAAATATGTAAATATTTTATTATGCATATATTAGTTATAGCGTGTATCTCGTAGTCGATATCGGGTGTACTCTTTGTAATTACCTATATGTATATCAATAATATACAATCACCCTAATTAGGGGATTACATTCACTTATAAAAATGCAGTGGTACAATAAAAAAAAAAAAAAAACCTTAATTTTATCACCATGTGTCAAACGATAGATAAAAACAGATTTTATGGGCCTCCCACTCGTCCGTTTGTCTCACATCTTTTCAAAGTGACGGATTTTGTCCGTAAAACTGACCTCGAATTTCGAGCCAAAAGAGTCGAATACATGACATTACAAAGCAGTTTTTCAAGTGGAGAGAAACGTGAAGCAGTTACCCTTAAACCCCAAATTTGATACAGAAACTTGTTAAACCCTACAAGTCTCTCTCTTCGTCTTAAAATGGCGGCACTTCCTAACATGCTCAGAAAGTCATTCTCAAAGGCAGCCGAAAGACTCATCGGAACTCGGAGAATCGTCAGCTCCGCCGCAACAACCACCGCTAGCATTAACTTGATCCGTCATGGTGGGTGCGTCTTCAGTCGCCGTTTCTGCTCTGATGTCGCCGTTTCTTGGGATAAGAAGCTTCTACAAGTTCTTGAGAGTGAAGTTGATCTTGCCGAACAGTCTTTTGGTCGCAAACAGGTCTCTCTCTCTCTCTCTCCTTTAATCCTCTTTGATTTCATTTTTCTGACATTTTTATCTTTTAGAGATCTTATGGCTGTTGGACCTTGTTGCCATAACTGCACCTTGCTAATTTGATTTCCTAAATGAAAATGGCTGTTTGTCTTTTAATGTTTCTTAGACTATCTATTTTGGTGTGATTGTGATCCCAGGTGCCTCAGTTCTGGTGCATGCTTGCTAATTTACTACTACTGCTGGTTGTGATACCAGCCAATAAACATCCACGGGCCGGAAATTGGATGTTGACATAATCTATTTATAAGCTAAGTTAAGATTAACTACAAATAAATCTAATTATCCATGTATTTCATCCCAATTTTTTAAATTTAAGGACTGTGATGCGCACGGATACCTCGAGTGAGAGAATCAGGTGAGACACTAGTGCGTCTAGTCCCTCCGCCCTTTCTGTTTGTCGTCACTAGTAAAAAATACTCGTACATAACTCAAGCTGAGGTAAAATGAATGCTGAAATTAAATTCCTATGCCTTACTTTGGAAAGGGGTGGGGTATGGATGGTGAAAATTGATGATATACATATTTATCATCTCAAAGATGACAATTTTTAGAAGATTTTTTATGTTTTGTGAGGCTTCTTCTCTATGTTTTAAAGCAAGATCGAGAAACGTTATACTTCTTGACACTCTGTTGCCTGTATTTTTAAGTTGCAGGTCAATGCATTTTAGGATTTTTTTTCATCATGGGTCATCCGACACTCGTAAACAACCTTTTTGTGTTTTTAATGTAGAGCTAAAGCTATGTAGATCTGAGTATATGACCCCCTCTATCATACCACATTGAGGCGATGGAGTAATGTCATTGTTGTCCTTCTTGTTGTTGATGACTGTGCCTTGCTGTTTGCTCCTCTCTTCCCCTATTATTCAATGTTTCCCCCCTCCACAAATTCTCATATATACGAAGTATAAGAGAGTCACAAGGTAATATTTAATAAGATTGACCGGTAATGGTATTTTTACTTGATGAAAAGATTTTTGTGGGTAAATAGGCTGGTCTCACATTGATAATGTGGAAGTGCCTCACAAGAGAAAACTGTTTTCATATTTCATTTCATCAGACTATTGTTTGGGAGAGCACTACTGGTACTGCTCATACCCTTGTGCCACTTGATATGTGGCTTGAGAAAGCTACGAATAATAAAAAGTTAGAAAATTGCTCCAGTGAATTATTGTTCATTTGGTTTCCTGCCTGTGCAGACTATAGCTCCCCCTAGCGACTTTCCTTTCTCTGTAAAGGATAACCCTGGGGAACAGACCATAACTCTAACACGAGAATATGATGGTGAAACCATAGTAGTTGAAGTATCCATGACCAATCTCGTTACCGGTGAAGAAGATGAAGATGAAGATGAAGATGAAGGTGAGGATGGTGGTGATGAGATCCCACGGTCAAATGTACCCCTTTTTGTAACAGTTACCAAGAAGGACGGGAATGCACCATCCCTGGAATTTGATTGCACTGCTTTTCCCGATAGAATCAGAATCAACGGTCTCTCCCTCAAGAACCCTGAAATTGAAGATCAACTTGCATATGAGGGCCCTAATTTCTTGTTAGTGCTCTTCCTGCTTGCCATACAATATAGATTTCTAACATAGCAGTTTGTTCTAATCCCTTAACTGTCGTTGGTTTTGCAGCGATTTGGATGACAATCTGCAGAAAGCCTTTCACAGATATCTGAAGATGAGGGGTATTGAGCCAAGTACCACAATTTTTTTGCATGAGTATATGATCGATAAGGACAGCGAGGAGTACGTGAGGTGGCTTAAGGGTGTCAAGAACTTTGTGGAAGCATAGAACTCAGGTCACAGACTCACAGGCTCCCATGGTGGTGATTGTTGGAAGTAATCGAAAACTGTCCCATAAAACAAGTTTTTAGAATTTTTATTGAATGAAATAAGACATATTGTAAATGAAATCTCTTATAAAATTATTTGATTAAATTTATATTTCATGATTTTATAATGTTAAAAATTATCGCAGAACACTTTTTACTCATCCGAGTACATTTTGTATCATACTCTCCATTTGCCCCTTCACTAAAAAAACATCCAAACATAATCCTCTCTATTATTATCCTATGTAAGTCTAAAGTCTATATCTTCTCAAAATAAGCCAATTTTTTCATTATGTACGATAATTTAAGCGTAGAATAGATATTTAATAGGCTAATTGCTTTATTATTAATTAAATTAATGATTCTTACCAATTTGATGACCACTTCTTTTAATTAGTATAAAAAAAATGATGACTTCTTTTAATTAATTTAGTCTTTATGTTAGAATTAATTTAGGTTTTATTTGATAATCGGGGATGGTGGTTTGTTGGTGGTGGGTGCGAGGCATGTTGTCGACTAGTGGGGCGGGACATGGGGTCCGACGAGGGTAGGGACAAGGTAGAGATAGAAGCAGAGGAAAAGGCGGAAGAGGGACAAGAGTTGGGTGGGCACGTGGACATACTTGGCTAGCAGTGAGTTTGGGTTTCGGGCGCCAATGGTCGACGGTGGATTTGAAGGTTGTTAAAGGTGGTTTTTTTTTTCTTTACGGATATAGTACATATTTTAATTACTTTTAAATTCAGTATATGTGTTTATTTTTTAGGTGAAATGTGAATATATATATATATATATATATAT
>JAOWBH010174209.1:0-10433 GCA_028566215.1 Silene coronaria
GTGCAGCCTACTCGGTCGAGTACCTCGCGTACTCGGTCGAGTGCACACACTCCAGTAGCCAACTAAGTCTGCCTCGAAAAAGTACTCGATCGAGTACACATTGTACTCGATCGAGTACGCCCTACATGATCGAGTCTCCAGACATAGAAATACGGAGTATTACAGTCTCTCCCCCTTAGGAACAATCTTCGTCCTCGAAATTCAAAATCAACCCAAACTAGACCCCAACACAACTATCAACAATCTCCACCACTTACACATAATTTACACAAATGACAACATTGAGTACTTAAAATGACTCAAAAACTCTATGCGATCATCTCCTAAGCCCCTAAAGAAACGAGGTTACGTCCTCATAACCAAACAAACCTTATCAAAAAGATGTGGATAGCGGTCTCTCATAGATTCTTCTATCTCACATGTAGCCTCCTCCACGTTGTGATTGGTCTACAACACCTTAACCAACATAGTCTCACCGGTTCTAGTCTTGCGTAACTTTCGGTCCAAGGTCTCCTTAGGTATCTCAACATAAGTAAGGGCCTCGTCTAACTCGATTGTCTAGGCCTCAATCACGTATGTCTGATCACTGACATACTTCCTTAGTTGTGACACATGAAACACATTATGAACCCGATCAAGTGTCGGTGGAAATGTTAAACGATAGGCCACTTCCACGACCCTATCCAAAATCTCGTACTCACCGATGAACTTCTGACTCAATTTACCTTTCTTGCCAAACCGTATCACGCCTCGCATAGGTGACACCTTCAAAACAACTTTGTCACCCACCTGAAACTCCACATCCCGACGATGTAAGTCCGCATAACTCTTCTGCCGATCCGGAGATACTTTTATTTTCTGCCTGATCAGATCAGATGTACCTGCTCGATCATATCCTGCACCAACTGAGGTCCCAAAACTACTTCCTCAGGACTATCATCCCTACACATCGGACTCCGGCACTTCCTCTCATACAATGCCTCAAATTGTTCCATGCCAACACTCATGTGATAGCTATTGTTATAAGAGAACTCGATTAGATCAAGGCGATCCTTCTAAGAACCTCCGAATGGAAGGTTGTACTCATTTTCAACGGGGTTCCCATCAATTCCTGCAACTCGTGCCAAAAGCGTGAAATAAATCTCGCATCTCGATCCAAAACAATGTCTTGTGGTGTACCATGAAGCTTCACCACATTCTTCCTATAAGTCATCGCCAGCTCGGTCTTACTCCAAGTATCTTTTATTGGAATGAAGTGAGCTGACATGGTCAATCTATCGACGATTACCCAAATCATGTCATTACTCTTCAAAGATCTTGGAAACCCCGCAATAAAGTCCATCGAAATCGACTCCCATTTCCACATCGGCACATCTAATGATTGAATTTTACCTTGCGGTCGTTGTTGCTCCCCCTTGACCCTCCGACAAGTCAAAAATTGAGCCACGAATTCTGCCACCTCCTTCTTTATCCCCGGCCACGAAAAGGTCTTATTCAAGTTCTTGTACAACCTATCCCCACCCGTATGGATGGAATATGGAGTACGATGAGCTTCAGACATCGTTAGGCACACACCATCGATTATCGAACCAAACACTTTCATCCGCGTGGATAGTAAATCTCGAAGTAGTACCCTTCTCCACCATCTCCTTCCATGCTCGAATCTTGGGATCATCCAACTGCTTTCTACAAATCTCGTCTTAAAGCTCAAGCTCCACGGTCAAGTCACTAATGGTATCTCCCTTTCGGATCATGTAGATACCCATACTTCTCACTTCCTCCTTCAGTTTCATCAAGGAAATTGCGGTACATAAGGAATGTACACTCTTTCTACTCAATGCATCGGCCACCACACTCGGCTTACCCTCTTGATAGATGATCTCCATGTCATAGTCACCCATCAATTCCATCCACCTCCTCTGACGCATATTCAACTCACGCTAAATGAACACATACTTCAAGCTCTTATGATCCGAAAACACCTTAAATGTTACTCCATACAAGTAGTGTCTCTAAATCTTCAAAGCAAATACCACAGCGCCCAACTCTAAAACGTGAGTAGGATAGCTCATTTCGTGCGCCTTCAACTGCCTTGACGCATAGGCAATGACTCTCCCATTCTGCATAGCCAACCCACACTTCGAGGCATCGATATATACCTCAAAATTCTCGCTTCCATCCGGCAAGGCTAAGATAGGAGCCGAAGTTAAATGCTCCTTTAAGGTTTGGAACGCTTGCTCACAACTCTCATCCCAGTGAAACTTAGTATCTTTCTTCATCAAGGCTGTCATCGGTCTCGCGATCTTAGAAATGTCTTTCACAAACCGACAATAGTAGCCCGTCAAACCTAAGAAACTCCGAACTTCAGCCACATTTTTTGGTGCTACCCAATTCGACACGGCCTCAATCTTACTCGGATCCACGGCAACACCCTCTTTAGAATCACATGGCCTAGAAAAGCCACATTCTCAAACCAAAACTCACACTTCGATAAATTGGCATAAAGCTGGTTATCTCGCAATGTTTGTAAAACAATCCTCAAATGCTTCGCGTGCTCCTCCTTATTCTTCGATTAGACCAAGATGTCATCAATGAAAATCACCACAAATCGATCCAAGTAATGACTAAAGACCTGGTTCGTAAGATCCATGAACACAGATGCATTAGTCAACCCAAACGGCATTACCACGAACTCGTAATGTCCATACTACGATCGAAAAGTTGTCTTAGAAATGTCACTATCTCTAATCCTCAGCTGATGGTATCCAGATCTCAAGTCTATCTTCGAGAATACCCCAGCTCCCGTCAACTGATCAAAAAGGTCATCGATCATCGGCAAAGGATACTTGTTCTTCACGGTCATATGGTTCAGCTCTATATAGTCAATTATATAGTCAATGCACAGTCTTAAACTCCCATCCTTCTTCTTAACGAACAGTACTGGTGCGCCCCACGGTGACACATTAGGTCGAATATACCCCTTGTCTATTAGCTCACTCATCTGCTTCTTCAATTCTTCTAACTCTTTCGGTCTCATCCGGTACGGAGCCTTAAAGATAAGTCCCGTCCCCGATTTCAACTCAACGCTGAAATCAATGTCTCTCTTTGGTGGCAACCCTGGAATCTCCTCTGGAAAAACAGCAAGGAACTCGTCCACTATCGGAATACTAGATGCAGAAGGCTCTTTCACCCGAGTATCCCGGGCGTGGCACAAAATCATAGGATAGCTCTTCCTCAAATAAGACTTCAAGGTCATAGCTGCAATGGTCTTTACCTTCGGTCTCACTACAAAACCTCGGTAAGACACTCTAATACCCTTGGGTTCTCTCAATGACACCCTTTTCTGATGGCAATCTTTATTTGCCTTATACTTTCCCAACCAATGCATCCCGACTATGACCTCAAACCCTTCTAATGAAAACTCAAATAAGTCTACCGGAAAGTCTACCTCTCCGACAATCATCGACACTAACTTAAACAACTTATCACAATTAACTGCCTCACTCGACGGTATAAACACCTCATCCATAATAAACTCAAATATCTCCAAACCCAAACTCATGGCATGACTCCGAGACATGAAAGAATGAGACGCACCCAAATTAAGTAATACAAAAGTAGGTCTGTTATTGACCAGAAATATACCGGTAACAACTTATGCATTATCTTGTGCCGCTTGTTTGTCTATCATGAACAATTTCCCACTGCTCTTCTGGCTACCCTGGACTATATACTAGCTGAAGGAGTCAATTTACTCTGGTTGCCATTATTATTCTGGCGCTGATATGATCCTCCCCCGCCATTGGAATTGTTCTGATTGCCCCACGAGCCCGACATCTGATTGCTAGCCATACTTTGAAAGAATTGCTTAGCCTAGCTTGCTAATATCCTCCCATATTGCCACTAGTGCACTCAAATCTCTTATGGCTTGTTCCGCCATAATTGTAGCAAGTCAAACCCGAACTGCTGTAATTGCGAGTCCCCATGCCACTATATTGTGACCCACCACCATAGCTAAGACCTCTAGAAAAGGATTTGTTACGGTTGTAGTTACCTCTCTAAGAGTTAGTAACCACCCCGTCATTGTCCGCCCTGCTCTTCTCATTTCCCCTTTTCTAAACATCTTACCCAACCGATCCGCGTTGCAAGCTCTCTCATAAACCTCTTCTAAGTCGATGTTCAACCCAGCCGGTAACCTTTGGAGAATCTTCGGGGTCAATCCCTTCTCGAACTTGAGAGCTAACATCTTTTGACTGAGCTTCAATTCTTCCTCCACATTGGATGACAGTTCATTGAACTTCACGTAGTACTCTGACGTACTCTGACACAATCATCTCGTCAGTCATGACAAAGGAATCAAACTCCGCCCTTAGCTGTGCCTGAACATGGTCGGGTATGAATTTTTTTTGTAACTCCCTATGAAAATCAGTCAACGGAATTGCCTCGAACCCCTCATCTCGGTAGTATGCACGCATGCCCTAACGCTCTTTATGCCACCATAACCCAGCCTGATTATTCAGATAGAAGTCGGCCTGATCAGTCTTAAGGTTATTGAGCAGTTGAGAACATCGAAGATATTCTCTATCTCCTGGATCCAATTTCCCAACTTATTGGGCGGCTCAGTTCCTCCATATTTTATTGGACGGTGACGAGCAAAAAAGTTACTGAGAGTATTCGCATCCACCATCACCTCCTTGGCCTTAGCTACATTCTTAAGTGCCTCAATCAATGACTCGTTTTGTTCCAGCAACCTTACAATCTCCTCTTGTCATCTCACAAGCCCTCACCTCATTAGCAAATGGTATCTTTGGCAGCATTTTTGAGCTTTAATAGTAAAAAAAATGTAATCACATAGCCTACGGCTCAAATAAACATACGTTTGCCAATAGAGACACTCGGTCGACTAACAGGAAACACTCGACCGAGTCACGACCACTCGGTCGAGTACTCAGACTCTAGAATCAAAACAGAATCCATATAAAAAAAAGGCACTAGGTCGAGTCACTCAAGTACTCGACCGAGTTTGACCAACTCGATTGAGCTCGTACTACACTCGATCGAGTACGAAGACTCTAGAATGTACCCCATAATCTCATGAACATACACTCAGTCGAGTCAAAAGACACTCAGCCGATCGAGTACCCACAATACTCGTTCGAGTGATGTGACTCCAGAAGCTGCAGAATCCAATCTAAAACAACACCCACAACACTCGGTCGAGTACTCTGCCCCACCAGGACGAGTCATGCAACATACGCTCCTTATCCTCCAATTTCGCCATGTATCACTAACATGCTGCTACAAAGCTCACACAAAACGAATACTCATGTTCAACATATAATCTTATCCACACTCCTCAACATCAAATAATATATGTCAACAATTATGCAATACAAACCGGACATACACGCAATATTCACAACCCCCTATGACTACCCAAGTGACTAGCTAGAGAATGAAAGGGCAAAGACGATCTTGGAACGTCTCCCAAATCTTTGTGGTAGCTCCTATTAATCCCTACTCGGGGTTCATTTTATTAAACACCCTACGTTCATTTGATTCATTGGTTTTAGGTTTCAAAATCGTCGCTCTGATCAACTGCTAAACACACTGCTCACCATTCGCCGGCAATATCGAATGGATCACAGCAGAAACAAAAGAAACACACAAACAAGCCACCACGGTCATCATCATACAATCACAACCAAAATCATAATACAACAATAGCAACAACAACCATCTCCATCACCACCAACCAACAAGACGGATTACCCATCGCAACGGGTAATTCGAACCGCCAGCGGGAGACCGCAGCCTAGCCACCAAATCCCCGCTTATCGTAATGAGAAAACCCAGATCATTAATATGCACATCCCCCTTGTCATGGGAGTCACACGGGGCGACTCATAGGGGTAAAGTCCATCTCACAACAATGACCTCACAATCACAACCACATAACTCCTCAACACCATCAACATCATCAAACAATCATCAAACAATCAACTAGAATTGCTCCTCAACGAAGTCGTCACCTATAGCAATAACGATTACTCTTACTACAACAATCATCAACATCCTATAATCCCTATTCCCAAACTGATCTAGGGTTAAACAAGATTAAAAATGAATAATAATCATAACGAACGAGACTTACTATGTGCGAGAGTGTGCAAGAGAGGAAATCCGACGATTGATCAACCCAAAGCCTAGCTAAGGTGTGATTAGGGTGATTAGGGAAGTGATTTGGTGTATATTAGGTATCCTGAAATGTTTTATGCCGAATGATTTAATATATAATCATTCCCTAAGTATCCTAATCTAACCGCTCGGTTTCCGCTAATTAAACATGCACTCGATCGAGTGCACATAGCACTCGACCGAGTGCAGCCTACTCGGTCGAGTACCTCGTGTACTCGGCCGAGTGCACACACTCCAGTAGCCAACTAAGCCTGTCTCGACAAAGTAGTGGTCGAGTACACACGTACTCGATCGAGTCTCCAGACACAGAAATATGGAGTACTACAAGGTCAATTGAAATCTATTATGTAAACTTTATGTTTCTTCTCTTTTTTTGTGGCTGGATAAATCAGAGGCATTATAATATGACTTTGATTATGCAATATTGTGTTATAAACCACGGGCTGTTATAAGCTTGTGGATGATACTTTGTGCTTTCAATGTTCAACTCTATATAGGCAATGACGATATCGGCTCAAAGAAAAGCATATTAGAGGCAAGTCGTTAGCACCAGCAAAAGATAGTTGACCACGGGACTAGCATGTGAGTTACAAAAGATAAGCAAAAGGTAATGTATTCTAAGTGGAGCTGGCCAATGTGCCTGGCCAGCCAAGCCCGGCCAAGTCCTCAACCAGCCCACAACCAGGCCCGGTCAGCCCGTCCCCCGGCCAAGCCCGGCCCGCCCCTCCCCCTGGCCGGGCCTTGGCTGAAATTCCCCTAGCCCGGCCTGTCTCCGACCCGTCCCATAGCCCGTCCCATAGCCCGTCCCTTCACCTGGCCCGGCCCGGCCCGGCCAGTGAAGAAGTAGCCGTTATTGGCAGCAGCAGCAGGCCCCCCAACCCAAGTTCCCCACCAGCTCTTTTTTGTAACGTTACAATTTGTGAATTTTTTTTTTTTTCCTTTCTTAAAACTCCTATAAATACCCCTCCCTTCTAACACTAATACTCACACAATTTCTCACTTCTCTATCTATTCTATAATTTTATTCTACACCTATTCTCTACATATTATATTTTTCAAAGAAAAAATTAATTACTAAAGTTATTAAATTATAATTACAATATTTATTATTATATTAATTATAAATCTTATAATTATATAAAAATGGAAGAGGGAAGAAATTATACTCGGGAAGAAGTGGAAGCCATGTATGCGTCTCAAGAGGGTAAAATATTTTATTTCCGTTTTTTAAGTTAGTGTTAATTATATTTCTTTTTCGTATTTTAATTAATTATTTTGATTTAATATTGTTTGTAGTAATTTATTAATCTTCCATATGGAGTTTTTATATTATTGTAATTTTGTTATAATTCACAAATTTACATATCTAATTAATTTTACTTTAACTAAATGTAGCTTCTAATCAACATGTCAATAATGAAGAAGAAGAAGAAGAAGTACAAGAAGCGGGTGGTAGTCGACCTAAAGGGCCATCATATGTATGGAATTATTTCGAGAAGCATCTCGTCCCCGACAGACCAAATCGTTATCGTTGTATATGCACGGTTTGCCGTGATGTACGAAAGGAGATGAAAGGTTTTCAATGGGTTGGTGGAACCGGGATGGGAAGTATGAGTCGTCACTTGAAGAATGAGCATGGTATCACCGCTATGGGTGTTGAAAGCAAAACTCAAACACAACTTAGCGGATTCATGAATCAACAAGCCGGTGGTGGTAAGCCTTTCTTTTATTGTCAAAAGACTATGATTGATCATATGGCAACTTTTGTTAATAGTGAAGAGTTGCCTTTTACTTATGGTGAAAGTGTTAATTTGGAAAATTTTAATAAACTTGCTTTACAACCCGGTTATAAGCGTGTTAATCGTCACACTTTGAAAAGACGTACTATGGAACAATATAAAGAACAAAAAAAAGAATTGATTGAATATTTTGCTAATCATGAAGGTCGAGTAGCATTAACTAGTGACACTTGGACTTCGAAACAAAATGATCCGTTTATGTGTGTTACCGCTCATTGGATTGATAATGATTTCTTTTTACAAAAACGTATAATTGCTTTTGATATCATGGAAGAAAAACACACCGGTTATAACATCTATTTGCGTCTTAAAAAAACTTGTGATAAGTTTAATTTGACTAAGAAAATTTTCTCCATTTCATTTGACAATGCATCGGCTAATACTAAATGTATTGAACATGTTCTTAAAATGGATGATTTGTTGCTAAATGGTGATCTTGTGCATGTTAGATGTTGTGCCCATATTATCAATTTGTCCGCTCAAGAAGGAATAACTTTTCTTTCACCACTCTTAGAACCAATTAAAACTTGTATTAATTGGATTAGAAATGCAAGATCGATGAAAACACAATATCATGCATTGTGTGATAAATATGGGTTAAAACGCAAGCAATGGTCTACCGATTGTGCAACTAGGTGGAATTCGACATATAAATTGATTAGACTAGCTTTAAAGTATAAAGTCGTTTTAAGCGAGTTATACAATAGTCAACAACGTGATGAAAATTTAATGATTGATGAAAGTATGTGGGTAATTGCCACTAATGTTTGTGATTTATTAAAACCGTTTTACAATGCTACCAATGTTTTCTCTCTTGTTTATGAGCCTAATGTGCATTTAGTTATACTTGAATGTTTAAAAATTGTTATTGCTTTTGTTAAGGCTCAAGCTGTCGAACCATGTTTAATACCAATAATTGCCGAAATGAAAACAAAATGGGTCAAGTATTTTAATAAGTTTCCGCCTATATATGGCGTAGCCGCTTTATTAGATCCGTGTGTTAAACAAATAGGTTTAACAAATAGCTTGGGATATTATTATGAAATGCTTCATATGCCATTTGATGTTTCTGATTATGTTACTAAATGTGTTAATATTTTACGTGAATTATGTAAAGTTTATGCTAAAAATAGTGAAGAATCTTGTTCTACTAGTAGCACCGTGCCTTCAAAGAGCGCTCGTTTCGACGACGAGCTTCATTCTATTTTATTTAGGAGAAACTCAACCCAATCGTGGTGCACCCCTACTCCCGCCACAAAAGAGCTAGACGATTATTTAATAGCTGGGGTTGATAGTAATGATAAGGATTTCAACATCCTTCTTTGGTGGAAATCTCGTGCCATCCAATTCCCCATATTATCAAAAATTGCTAGAGATGTGCTTGTTGTTCCCGCTTCGACGGTTGCGTCGGAATCCGCTTTTAGTGCAGGTGGAAGAGTACTAGATGATAAAAGATCGAGTTTGGCTCCCTCGACCGTAAAGATGTGTGTGTTGAAAAAAGATTGGGATCAAGCAAAAATAAGGCGTCAAGGGGCAAAGGAGTTCGACGCAATGGAAGACAACGAAATGGCTACCGATGCGCCATCCGTAAGTTAAAGCTCAACATCCACCTCCAATCCGTAAACAGGTAAGTAAGGTAAGTCAGGTAAGTAAAGAACTACGTAGGCTTTGATTCTTCCGACGAAGATACGTAGGCACCTTAATTATTATAAATTTTGAAAATTATTTCAAAATCTTATAATAATTTTGATCAAGCCCTTCATTTATTATTTTCCTTTTTTCCCATGATTATTATAATTTACAAACCGATTTAGAAATGTGAATTTTTTTTTTAGAAAAAAAACCCAATAAAATACGATTTTCAAAACCGATTTACAAAGGAGAAAACAAAAACAAAAAAAAAGATATATAATCCGCCATCCAAAACCGATTTACGAAAAAAATAAAACAAAGTCACCCAGCCATTGGCCCGGCCCGGCCCTGCCCGGTAACCAGCCCGCCCCCAGCCAACCACGGGCCTGGCCCGGGCCAACCACTCCTCAGCCCGGCCAAGCCCGGCCAAGCCAACCCGCCAACCTGGCCTGGCCCGGGCCGCACTTCCACAGTCCGGCCCGCCCCTTGGCCAGCCAAGCCCGACCCTAGCCCGGCCCTTGTCCAGGTCTACATACAACAGAGGAGATTTTGAGAGGTCAAAAGTTTTATGGTATAACCTGTTACTAATTCTTGTTGTTTATTGTACTGAGAACTGGCTATTAGGCTCCAATATTATCACTCTCCAGCATTGGTGACAATGTTTTCACACAATGGCATTGAATCTTTATCCAGATGGCTGGTCTGCTCTGGGAGCTACTGCGTTAAAAGTGTTGGTTTCTTAAACCTCTAATTAGACTTTCTAATTAGTAAAAATATTAACTCATAAAAATAAGCTAGGTGATC
>JAOWBH010174220.1:0-10433 GCA_028566215.1 Silene coronaria
AATTTGGACCACACAAACACTTACCAAAAAAGGAAATAGGGAAGTTATTGTGAATAGACGGAAATGGAAATAGGGAATGTTATGTTGCATAGGAGGGAGTATTTGATTGAGATAAATAATTACTTCATGTAACTATGTAAGTACTAAACTTAATAATGATGCTGTTAATAGGAAATTAGCTCCTCTTGTTTAAGAAGAATTAAAGACAAATAGAATCTCATGTGAGAGAAGTTGAGAATCCATAATAACATGTGAGCATAATGTAAGGAATTTAACCTGCTAATAAAAGCAGGCTTATGGTAAGTTGATGCACATCATTTTATTGGGAAATAAGAGTCCTTTGATGCAATTCTCGACACAATTTTCATCTCGGGTCATTCAAAAACAGCATCTTTGTGTTGCTAACACAACGGTAAGGCCGCTTATATCCAACCGTCCCTTAACCCGCAATTATCTTCGCCTCCACTGACACAATTCCAGGTACATAAGTATAACAAGCTGATGAAAACGGAGCACCTTTCAATAGACTTGAAACTCATATGCGGCTCTAGTATACAAATCAAAAATAATTGTTGAGTTTATGGATCCAGTACTTAAGAGGGGGAGGGAGTGAATTAAGTACTACTTTTAAAACTTTAAGCGAGAAATGAAAACACTAGTCGATTCTGTCACAGTACACAAGTGTTTTGAACAGATCAGAAAACTGTTCAAACAATACGTAGTATGATCTACAAGTACGCAATAAGGTAGTTTGCACAGCTCTAGTCAAGAGTCAAGACCTCGTGATTATGAAGTGGCGTGGTTCTGAACTTACTTGGCCATTGTGGCTTTGATGCTCAAGAAGAGGTCGTGCAGCATGACATTGATCTTGTCCAGTCCTTGGTTACGTTCGCCTTAGCTGGTGTCAAACTCATTACTAATGTTTTACGCGTATTTGTGAAACTACTAATCAACTAATAATAGAACATAAACGCCACGCTCATTACCATCACATTGAAAGCCTCTCTGTAGGTTGAGCTTGTGGTGGCTAAAATAAGCTCGAGATACCATAAGTATGCTTGCTTTGAACTTTGTCAAAACTTTTGAGCAGCCTCATCCATTCCTCGATCTGTCCAAAGAGTGCTTCAGATTTCAGATTTCAGAATTCAGAGCCTCATTTGTGTCGTATCATAACTCTTTGCTTGTACACCTAGTCACGGAACAATTAGATACGACTTGTAAGTTGTAAGAACAAGAGAAAGTATTAAACTATGCAATTCACATTGTATCCAGATCAGATGTTCTCCACAGTTGTGACTTGCTCGTAATATACTAATGACAAACTGAACAAGAGAGTGCGGTCCAACAATGACAGTCGAGGAGCTAGAATAAATGCAAAGATAAGTGGTGTGAATTGCTAAATGCAATTAACCTAATGTGCAACTAATATCTACCACGAAACACATCAGTCACAGACAATAGCCCATCAGCCACCATCACCAAAAATGATCGACCACCAGTGAACAATGACGCACCCTCAGCCAGTCAGCCCAACAAAATTAACCATCACCGAACACTAAACACCACCATACAACACTAGACACCACTCCCTTACGCTATCTAGTATCTACCACCACTGAACCTCATCCACAACCATTACACCGGCCACCACCGACATAAAATCCACCCACCACCATCATAAATCGCTGCATGCATCTGCTGCTTGACACTCTGTCGCCTTAATAAGATCAGCACGGTAAGAAGACAAGAGACAAAGGGGGCACGATTAGGTGATGGGGTCAGGGGTTTCTAGGTCAGGTAGTGTAGTCGGGGTTTTTAAGTTAGGCGGTAGGCTCAAGGATTTCTCTGTTAAGTGACAGAGGTCAGGGGTTCCAAGGTTAGGTGATGGGGTCGCCAAAAGTTCAGGTTTGATGGTGGAATAGTCAGAGGTGTCTGGGATAGGTAGTGGCAGACTGGCAGGTTTGCAAGAGATGTGGGATGGGGATGAGGGAGCGAGATTTGGGGATATGTTTTTTAGTTAATGGGTTAAATTTAGTTTAGCTGATGGAGTTTGTCTACATTATGGCCCGTTAAATATACATAATAATGGCAGTGGTTTGAAAATTGAAATGATAATGAGCCATGGGGACAATTTGGTCATTTTAATTAGACATATTTTGCCAAAAAAGAGCAAGATTATCATAGTGAAACTACCATATATATAAAGCAAGGAGACGTTAGTGAAATGAAGGCATATAAGTTATCTATAACTCTATCAGAACCATAGCTTCGACAATATCTGCATGGTAAACACAAGGTACATGGACCTAAAGACACAGCAAACTAGAGACAATGACACTTTCACCAACAACAAAAATACCAAGTCGAAAAAACAAACATGTAAAATCAGCGAAAAAGACACGAGGGGAAAGGAAGGAATAAAGTTGTTCAGAGCATAGCTTTCAAAAGCTTTTAAGAAAAATCCCACGATTTTACAAAACAATTGGAACAACTTGAAATTTGCTCTTATGAGGGTATTGATAAGGCTAAAGTTGTATCACCTTAATCAGAGTAATTATATAATCGTATAATAGTACTAACTAATAATTAGCGGTAAGTAGGGAAACCAGTGAGTTTCTCTTTCTATTCTATGAGTCGTTTAGGTTATTGTAAGTTTAACTTTTAAGTGAGTTTAGTTGGTCACGAATGAGCAAAATAACAATCTAATCAAAACTGGGAAAAGTTGTGGTCATGGGCCTCATGGCTTCACATGTATGATGATTATGATGAATCAGGGTCATCCAAATAGTGTCTCGATTGATAGATTGACGGGCAATGATATGTCATGTCGGTCTTATATCTACCTTAGGTAAGTCTAGCAGGTTCTTTGCTACGTACTAGGTCCTTCCTAGATAATCTTATGGTTGCCTTAATCCTAATCCAAACTTCCGATCTTATGATAGGTCATGCAAAATTGATCAATTTCTAGTGTCATCCAAACTTCCTTAATAGTCTTACTAGTAATTAATCAAACAAGTGTGATAAACTATTAGCCATCACCAATAACAATAGGCCCTAATTAATCATACATGATTCCCTTAAACCCTAATAAGACAATCAGCTATGCATAACTGAAATAAAACTAAGATAAAATTAAAGAAAAACAAGATTGAAAACTAGACAAAGAATAAAATATCTTATATAAAAAGAGAACTTGAATTACTCAAAAAGGACAAATGGAAAGTAATTGAAAGAATAAATTAGATTTATGTTTATGGACGAGGTAGCAAAGGAAAATTAAGGTAAAGAAAAATCATGAAAACACTCCCAAATCAAGAAACAAGCTATTTATACAAAACCCAGAGCTTTACGGCAAAAGGCCCATGCAACACCATGATTACCTCCCATTTAGCTTCCCCCAAAACAACCAGGAAATGAGTTGATTATAGTTTTATACCAAACAGGCTTTTAGATTCATCTTGTCAATTGAAGAGGTAGCAAAGGAAAATTAGGGTAAAGAAAAATCACGAAAAACGCTTCCAAATCAAGAAACAAGCTATTTATACTAAACCCTGAGCTTTACGGCAAAAAGACCCACGCAACACCACGATTACCTCTCATTTAGCATCCCCCCAAACAACCAAGAAATGATTTATTTATAGTTTTATATACTAAATAGGCTTTTAGACGAAGAGACCCACACATAGCTGATTAGCTACTTTGTACCGGTAGGTTAGGACCTTTACGGCTTTACCAGTAGCCGATAGGTAACAAGACTTCACCGTTTGACTAACTTTCTCCAACTTGCTGAACTGCCAGGAAAACATTTATGGCGGCAGGGAAGGACATTTGTGGCGGCATACCTGAAGGCTAACTTCTTGCCCGCTCAGCACTGAGTTCCTTTCCTTTCCATTGACAACCTACTCTTCAGATTTGGGTTCCAAACAATCCGGAACATCGCCACACTATCCCAAATCCCTCTACCAACAACTAGACTCGGATTCTTTGAGCGTTCTTCGTTGGCACGTCAAAAAGGTATGAAATACTACCAACTCATCTCATACCGTTAATATATCATCAAGCTGTCAAAAGGACGATGTTATACAATGAAACCATCTCCGAATACAATCCCGCACCTTCAAATGACATCAAAATAGACTCAAATACCACATATATAATATGAGCACATAGGTATCCTGCCATTACTTCCTTACCAATTCATTAATATAATTCACAGATCAAAGGTAGGAAAAAATGATTGGAAATCTATAAAAATCAAAACAAGTGAACCCCTCACCTCAGGTTGCCACAGATCATTTATGGCTTTATGTTACCCTGAATGGATGACAAAGAGTACCTCTTTCTTCATTAAGAATAGGTACTGGCATTTTTTATCACTTTAAGATATATAGGGTAATTCCCTTCCCATTAACCCCATAAACCATCTATCCTGAGTAACAAAGTTTCTATATTGAGCAAGGTACACAATACAGTATGTCGATATTCACGGTGGAATAAGATCAAATAACTAATGTAGTAACCAGAAAAAAAAATCAGCAATAATTGACAACTTACATTTCGAGGATTACTCACATATAACTTCGACGGTTAGGATTCTCTAGAGTTGTAAAATAACTCTTCATGGTAGAGTTTTCTACAGATGATATTAAAGGCATTTTTCAAATATATCACTATTATCTATCATTCTTTCAGGAGTACCCTTTATGGTAAACATTACCAACTCCACCAAAAAATAGACTCTAGAGAATCTCGACAAAAAGTCGATAAAATACAACGAGACAACATACATTCACAATGGAATTAAACCAATTAACAATTGTACAATAGCCAGAAATAACATCAAAAATAATCGAGGACTTACATTATGAGGATTACTCAATGTTTGTGAATGGATCAAATTTTGTAGCTGAACTTTGCCAAACTTCAATAAGTTGCTGATTCTTTCTAGTAACAAACATCTTGTTCCCCCCAAATTTCAAGCTGGTAATTTTGTTCCCTCCCATATCCTTAGTTTTTCCCATCATGTTCCTCGTAAACACTCTCTCATTCAACAATGTTTCGCCACTCGATTTATTAAGCACAATCTCAGACCACAACTCCAACTCTCCATTTTTACCAACAAACACATTATTCTCATGACATTCTACTTTACATCCCAGACCCTCTTTCTTTCCACTTATCAGCTTCGTCTTGTTACCTAAACAAACCCACTCGCTTTCTGGGCCGAGTTTTCTCAAATCTATATAAAACATTTCACCAGAATTCACCCCAACTTTAAACATAGCTGATAAAGAACTCGAAACAGCAACATCAGCAAAACAATCAACTGTATCCTTTATCTCCCAAACTAAGTCACCAGACCTAACATCCCACAATTTAATACTACCTAATACCCCTGTCGGTCCGCTATGAGACCCAGATGCTAATAACAAATTTAAACTCGAAACCCAACTCAATTTTGTTGCTGGGATAGTGCCACAATCAAATTCAGCACCATAAATCTCGTTTCGGGCAATCTCAAAAACAGGCCTAAACTCACCTAAAACATCATAAACAACAATGGCATTCGAGTTCCGTCTACTCGATTCAAAACTAGCAAACAAATACTCATTAGACGATCCTAAAGCTTGAACATTAGAATTAGATCGAGTAGAATTCTCCCAATTCAAACTCTCCTTAACAACACCCTTATCAAGATCAAGTATTTGCAACCCATAAAAATCCGTTGCACCAGCCGCCACGAGGTCCGGTGCAACGGCTAAAAGTGAATCAACAGCAACAAATTGAGTCAAAATAGTTGACTTACCAGTCAAGGACCAGTCAAAAGAAGTGATCTTACTACCATGAGCAACATGAAGAGAACCAGACGAGGTGGCGGAAATGGCAGAAGGATTATCTCTACCATTTAATGGAAGAAGGGAAGATTTATGGAGTGTATAAGGGTTGAATTGAGAGAAAGAATTGATTAAAAGATGGTGAATTCCGTAGAATTGGAATTCGGAAATTAGGGTTTGGGAAATTGGGGAATTTAGGAAATTGGTTCTGAGAAAAGAGAGAATAATGGAGAATAAATTAGGGTCTCTATCAATGAAAGGTATTTCTGGATTTGAGTTGGAGAAAGTTGAGAGGATTGAATTAGGGCCAGATTGTTTTAGGGTTTCAAGAGTTGTTTGGAATAATTGACCACCTACATTTAGGGTTATGATGCTGGTTTCTGATTTGGGATTTAGAAACCCAGATGAAGATGATGAAGCTTTCATTATTCTGGGAAATCTTAGAAAGAAGATGATGAAGACTGGGAATAATTATGAGTGTGCTTCAAGCCTGGTCGAATTATTTCGGATTCGGGTCATTTTTTGTTTAACTATTATCGAGATATTCATGGATAATAATACTTTTGCAACAAAAAATCATTCAGGTCGGGCTATAGTGGGTCAGGTCAATTCGGCTTTCGGGTCAAACTCGGATCTTGAATTCGGGTTTCGGGTTATTTGGGTCGGGGCGGGTTGGGTCAATTTTGTCAGGTCTACTTTGAGCAATAAAAAATTGAACTGGAGACTTAATTGAACTTATCTGAACTAAAATAAAACTGGTTGAACTAAGAACTGAAAATACATGAACTGAAGTTATCTGACCTGAAATTATAAGCAATACAAAATTGAACTACACTAAATTGAATCGAACTTATCTTAAATGAACTGAACTGATTGAACTTATAAGAACTGAAATTAAATCCAAAAGAACATGGCATTAATGCTAATTAATTAACAAAATTACAACGGTAAGGATCAAACCCAAGAGAGAGAGCGTTTTACTAATGATTTTAAATACGAAATTGATATTAACTAATGAACAAAAAAAAAATTGACACAATAAAAGGGGGGCGGTTTTAAGTGATTCAAGAGTAGAGATATTCAAATATGAGGGTAGAACATGTAAATTAATTAAATTGAAAATTTATCAAATTAATAAAGAGTCTTGATCCAATTCACCTGGTTTCCATCTAATGTTCGATCTTAGACAAAAACACAATCTTTTCTTACGCAAATTACACTACTGGGGAGGAATCCTCCTAAATCTTGTTAAATAAAAGTCATCAACAATGAATACACGATTGGTTAATAACCCAACTCATTAACAACCAAGTTGAACACAAACATTGCTTTAA
This sequence comes from Silene coronaria, assembly GCA_028566215.1. NCBI lineage: Eukaryota > Viridiplantae > Streptophyta > Magnoliopsida > Caryophyllales > Caryophyllaceae > Silene > Silene coronaria. Next base: position 7,169 of record JAOWBH010174220.1, read on the forward strand.
TCAACAAGTAGATAAAGAACTAAGCTAACAATAACTTAAAAGACTCTCTAAAAAACCCTAACCTCCATCATTTATACCGGGGCTCCATCAATAATCAGTTGATGGTAAGCCCCAACATTGTTTCATCTTTCAATTAATAGTATGTGTATCTACCTTTTAGTCAATAAAAGTCTCCCCTTTGGTGAGAATCGTTTTCCAGTCCCTTTTTCGGGGGTTTTTCATTTATTTGTGAGTGTAGTTTAATCAGTAGTTTAGACAAGGGTTGTTCGTTGATGGTTCGTCGTGTGTTCTTACAAAGAATACATGCTATTTGTCAACGATCTTTGAAGCCGGTAAAAGGTAAATTTTCTCCCATAATGAATTACGAAGGATCCCCTCATCAAAAGTTGCTTGAAGATAGCGATACGAGGCCGAGCCGAATAGTCAGATCATGTTTTGAGATCCCTAGTTTATAAGAGAATTATTTTTCTTTGGTTTCCATTAGATTGATTTTCGATTATGCATATTAATTGTAAGTGTCGTAAGGCGTTCTATTGATTAATTGTTCTTTTCGTTCAAAAAAACACAAGTAGATAAAGAACTAGAGATTCAATAGAGGTGATACACACAATAAACACAATTAATGCATAATCACAAGATATTCTCTTTCTTGTTGAATAAGTTAGAAAGAATGCATATTCAGAAACTAACTCTAGTCATTCACAAACTAATTCAGAAATTGTAAGGAAATCACACTTAACAAACTCCCCACACTAAAAATTTTACTCATCCTGAGTAAAACCCGAGATCATAATCAAAAACACTACAAAACTCATAATAAGTGGAGCATGAACGAATTCAACCAAACATCCCTTTCAATTTTCACCTTCCCTCGCTCTTATACCTACTTATATCTCTCTCAATTCATTGTTCATTCATGATCACTATGTCAAGTATCACCCAATCAACAAAAAATGTAAGTTGTTCAAAACCTCCAACAGGGCTCTTCTTCTCTCACACCTCTTCCTTCTTATGTCTTTCCTCGACTAAGATGATTCGATTGTCTGTTTTAACCAAAAATTGACCAAACCTATTAAATTGTTTTATGGTGAAGCGATCTACTCTATTTAGCCTCGAAATGGGGTTAATTTATATGTGATTTATGGTGAAATATGAATGAAAACTAAGTGAATATAACGATGAAAACAAAGTAAAGGAATAAAGACACGAGATTGGTGACGCGGAAAACCCAATATGGGAAAAACCGCGTGTCTACCTCCAGATTCTGGTTGTTGGCTTCCCTTTTATACCCACTCTCCTCATAGGGTTTTTGCCTCCAATGTCTGCTTCCAGATTCTGCTCCTCCATCCTTGATTTCGTCGTAGCAACTTTGACCTTATTATCTCTCCCCCCTAATTTATAACAACAATTAAACCTTTATAGGGCGTTGTTGGTGAATTCTTTTATTGTTGCTTCCACTAGGGTTTCTGCACCCAGATTCTGCCTACTGACTTTCAATTGCTCCGTTTTGTCACCAATCTTGACTCCCTTCTCTTGTCCACTCTATATGTACCATGTGGACCATGTAATTTGTGTAACTTTTAATCATAATGTTGCCTCTTTTATCAACTTCTCATTCCAAATATCCTCGTTAAACACTCCTTATTTCATCCCCTTATCACTCCAACAAATTTAAAACACGAGGTCATCTAATCTTACCATCAAAGGTCAACCTTACCAAACATATATAACGTTAGATGAGAAACTTCTAGAAAAGAGCTTAGGGGGCGTTTGGTTCGGAAAGGGAAACAGAATGGAATCAACAAAGGGAGAGAAGGGGAATGGAAATGGATTACCTCTAATTTACATTCTTGTTTGGTTAATTCATGAAAGGAATGAAAACAAAAATAAAAAAACACCCATTTTATTCCCAGCCGCCAACCACCACCATCAACGTACAAGACCACCTCTGCCTCTCACCCTCGACAGCCGCCGGACGTCGGTGAAACTTTCCCCTTGACGGCGTCTCCCCTGTCCCACCACGGTACAAATCTCACCCTCATTTCAAACATCCACCCACCACCATAAAGACCACCAAAAGTCTCAAAAAAGCTCTCTCTCACCACCGAAATTCACACCCCCACCATTAAAAACACCAGATTTGCTGTTTTTATGGGTTGGGGAGTGAACTTCGGTGGTGGCAGAGCGTTTTTCGAGACTTTTGGTGGTCTTTATGATGGAGATTTTGATTAAGGGTAAGGGGTTGTAGGGAAGTAAAGGCGACGGTTTAGGTGGGCCGTAGGTGTCGTCGGTCTCGGGATGGTTTTAACGGCCCATTAAAGGTGGTAGCCGTTTGAGGAAAGCAGTCGTCGGCGACGATGGGGTGGCTGGTGTTAGTGCCGCAGTGGTAATGGTAGTGTTGGGGTGGTGGAGGTGGTAGTGGTGCATGGTAGTTGGTGAATGAGGTGGTTGAGGGGTAATAGAATTTCATTCCTTAGGGGGGTGAGGGGTAAGGAGTTGGAGGGATTTAGGGTAAGAGAGGGAATTCGATTCCCTTTGTGTGTGTCAAACAAACACCAACAATGAGAATCATCAATTTTGATTACCTTTCTCTTTCCTAAAGACTCCTAACCAAACGCCCCTTAGGTTAATATAATATTATTATATGTAAAAATTCGAGTGTAGGTGGGTAAAGCTTAGACTAGTTAATCTCCCTTTCCCTTCACTCACTACTCACACGCCCTTACCCACCCGTTTTTTTACTATTAAAAACTTCCGACTTATATATAACTTAACCCATTATAATATTTATTCACAAGTGCATTTTTACTTGACTTTGACCATTGACCATTGACCATGTTGACCTTAACTAAAAATGGAGTCATTTTTTAAAATAATGTTCAAAAATAAAATAATTATCAATTCGGTTTGGAGTGAAACTTATTTATCATTTTGGTGTCCACCTGGGCTTGGCATATCCAAACCTCTTAACCTAACCAACACTTCTTTGATGATCAATATTCCACAACCTTTAACCTTATCTTATGGCCCACCTTACCACCAGTCACCACCACATTAGCGCCACACCAACCACCGCCATACGTCACTCAGGCCCCATGATGGGAGTTATCGTACTCCGACCAAAACCGCAACCCTAACTCCGACCTTTGGCATTCTCGACACAAACTGTAACACCCCACCCTACCTAAGAGCCTTCAGCAAGACCTTCCTTGGCAAGATGCGGTGTCACCATCTCGGTTTCCCGAGGTAGTAGACATCATAGTAA
>JAOWBH010174231.1:0-10433 GCA_028566215.1 Silene coronaria
CTCCTTCTCAAATTACCCCAACCTATGTTTTATCCCATATTAATCTCAACTTTACACTCATTTTTCTCGTATTAGACCGGGCTTAAATTTTACTTGTTGTAACCGGTTTCTTTCGTTAATCAGCCAGTTTCTTTCGTTATTTGAGAGGTTAATTCATCTTCTCCCTCCATTAACCTTCTTCTTCTGTCTTCTTTATTCCTCTTATGCATATCTTAGGGAATAATCAAAGAACAATTATTGAAAAACTCCATAGTACCCCATATGTTATATTGATGATATTGTCTTACTTTATCAAATTTGAAACCCAAATGCCATATTATCAATTCATCATATTCTCTCATAGTTGTGTAATTTTTCAACCCAGCATCACCTTCGCTGCACCAGATATGCGCTGCTTCTCCACCGTCACACACCAATTCACGATTCCCCAACTCCCTTTCGCACAATTAGCAGCAGCAGCGTCGGCGCCGATTCCGACACGAGACCACACCAGGAGCAATCGACAACCCGCAGTCGTGTCTCGACCTTGCTTCTCCACTAACTTCGTTCTCTGCGACTACAAATATCCTCGGTTTGCCCACATACTCAATTTTGTGCACCTATGTCAAAATTTGTGCTTCAAATATTCACATATATATATTCTGGGTTCATTTGGTAGTGTTAGATTAATTGAAAAGGGGATTTTGGGATTTGGAGATTGATTCGTTATATTTGGGGATTTGGGAATCGATACGTAAGATGATGATTGATTAGGTCTTAGGTTAATTGAAAAGGGGAATTTGTGTATTTGTGATTTGGTGGTGTTTACTTGAAATGGGATGTGGTATTATGAAGAGGAAGTGAGGAACTGATTGTCAGAATAGAAAAAGTTTAAAAAAAATGACTAAGAGCAAAGTGTGACCTATTTAGCAGGATACCCTTCCACCGGTCTAGTACGAGAGAAATGAATGTAAAGATGAGATTAATATGGGATAAAACATAGGTTGGGGTAAGTTGAGAAGGAGAGACATAGGTTAGATTAATCTTATAAAATAACCCTTATTTATAAAAGCAAAATACAATGATGAGAAATGTAAACAATTACTCGTATTCCATAAGCTAACAATATTATATAAGTAATTTTACAAAAGTATTAAACTTTAACTACCGTGCATGTATTGCACTGGATCTAAACTAGTGTGTTATTAAGAGATCATTTCGGGTACAGGTCACCTCGAGTCATTTTCGATTAGGACATTTTAGTGTCAGATGGTTTTAGGTTTGGTTACTTCAGGTCGGCTTCAACAAAGTTTGGGCACTATTCAGATCGAGTCGAGTCAATCGGGTTTTAAGCCATATTCAAGTTCTACAATTGTCTCGAATCTGCTTCTTTTTTAGGTGGAGTCATTAGTCGTTCGGGTCAGGTTGGTTTCCCGACCAAAGGAGTGGGAAAAACTAAAATCCAGAAGCCATTCACATAAAATTAAAAAAAAAAAAAAAGCTATTTTGATTTAGTATCAGAATCATATCATAATAAGAAATGTACACAATACTTGGCTAATGCAACTTTTACCTGAACATAATTGTAAAAGTGCATGTTATTTACATAGACTCGACATATGATAGCTGCTAAAATAATTGATACTGCAGTTTTTTATGTGAAAAATTGTAAAAGTGGATGTTATTAACACCCAGTCTTAAGTATTTTACTATAAAACTGCTTCGTAAGAGACTTTAAAAGTCAGTCCACGAGCATCTTGAAACAAATGATTCATTCCATAGGCCAGGACTGATCTTTGCTTGTCAATGCAGAATAAATTAAAGTGCCAAGCTTCAATGACGAAAGGTTCTAACTACCTGATCAATGCGTCGTCGACAAAGTGGACAGTTTGATAGATGTGACGAACAAGCTGTGCAACAACACATATGACCACACCTGCACACCATTTTCAGACCATGTTTTCTTAGCATGACTAGAGTAGCATAGTAGCATGGTATACAATTATAAAGCAACTGTTTCTTAAATGGTTTGAAGATTACAATCAACGGCATTTCAAGACAATAATTGGCCACATTTCAAGCCATGACAGCTCATAGCACGAACATGACCAAAAGGAACACTTAAATGGCCTAAAACACATTTTAGCTGAATAGTCGACATAAAGCTAGAAGATTACCCCCTATAAAAGGCCTAAAAATCATGTATTACAGTTGCCTGTGCATTGAGAATTTGAGATGAAGCACGAGAATAAAATAGGCCACAGAACCAACGAAAGGTTGAATCACTTGCTATTGCGTTTTCTACTTGCTGCTTTACTCGTCTTTTTATTCTCTCTTTTGTCATGCAAAATTATCTCGAGAATTTTTCAATTGAAATATTTTGTAAAGTTGATCTAGTTTAGGTTACCGCAATTATTATCAGTATTATTACTTACCTAGCTTGAGTACTCAACCTGCCAGTTCTTTATTTTGTGAGAATATACTGGTAAAATATGACACAAACACACAGTATGACCAGTTGACCACTGTTATCGACCAAAGCTTAGTTTTAACAGGCATGAAACGCACAGCAACGATAAAGGCCCGAAGCAACAAAGCACAAGATGTGAAGCGAAGGCCAGCACCTCATCATAGACAGTCAGTGTTTCAGAAAACAAATTTGTAATTCCACAATTATAAATGTGCAATTATGCCTTTTTTCAGGGGTGACACGTAAAAGAGTACAGGATGGAGCTAATGTGTCATATAGAAAAGCATAAAGCAAAAAATAACGAAACTGTGTAGTAGTGTGCTGCACTAGTTCCACCTTATCTACGAGGCACACTGGCACTGAGTTTTTGGCTTAAGCACCCCTGAAAAGCACTTTTATGAAACCATGGCCTAAAAAATTTGAAACTTAGGAAGAGAATCAAATTACAAGCAACATGAGGCGTTCCAATTCATCAAGTGCTTGAATCACCATGGCAGGTTCAATAGTTCACCCTTTAACCAATTCCTATGCATTCCGCACAATAATGGACTCAGATTTGTCAAAACACTTTAAAAATCACATCTATTTCGAAAGAACTGAATGTAATAAGGACACGTTTGGTTGGGGGCTTCAGGAAAGGGAAAGCAAATGGAATTCTTTCTTCCCTTGTTGTTTGGATGTTTCAAATTTACATTCCCTTTACCCATATTTGGGAATGGGTATTACCCTTCATACAATCATACCCCCGAAATCCATTCTTTCACCCACCCTAGGGTATCCCATACCTTTTCCTCATTCCCTCCACTCACATCACCAACACCCAACACCAACCACCTGTGATGCTCGGACTCTTCCTTTACCCCCTGCGTATCCGGCTGGACACGACCCGACTTGGATCCGGACTCAGAATCTGTGTCGAATACAGCATGGTGAAAGTTGGCTCGACAACTGGAACTATGAGATGTGTAAAAACAAAGGAGCAACATGGAAGAGGAAGAAAAAAAACCAAGGGAGCATGTTGAGATGAGGAGAGCATGAGGAGTATGGCAGCAATGGAAGGAAGTGGGGGAGACCGCATAATTAGGGTTTTTGGGTGAAGAAGACCAAAAAGTAATTAAAGTCCTTAGTAGGTCCCAACTGCCAAACACATACAATATTATACTAATACTAGTTTTAGCCCGTGCAAAAATGCACGGGTTGCTTTTAAAACCCTTATGTTCAAAATATGTTTAGATCAATGCGAATATAAATGACTTATCATTTTCAAGTATTAAAAGACCAATATTATTATTGTTCTAAATTAAAACTCATGCGGATATAATTCTAATGAATTGCATATTCGACAACTTGACTAAATTCAAAAATACTTAAAAAATAAATTTCAAATAAATATAATTCAAATTACTAATTAATACCATCCGTACCATCCGATGTAAGTCATGTTAAGTGAATTGTGAGCTACGTTAACCAAGTTATAGTTGAAAATATTTAATGAATTTAACATAACTAATTAACAAAATAATTTTAAACAAAACATATACATAGAGGTTTCTTAGAAATTAAATACAAATGCATTGTTGTGGATCCCACCATTACTGAATTTTAGGTTGCATATGATCTTATAATTTTTAGGCTAAATTGTAATTCTACATTAATGTTTAGGCTAAATTTTATATCAATAATTTTTAGGTAAGGATACAAACCCGTGCAAAATTGCACAACCAATATCAATAAGAAATTATAATAGAGGTTTCATATCAATAATTTATAAGTTATAAGATTGTCAAAATTATAATAGAGGTTTCATATCAATAATTTTTAGGCTACATTGTAATTCTTATCTTTTCAGTATTTTTTAAGTTTGTTAGATCTTATAATTTTGACGATCTTATAACTTAAATACTATTGATTTTTATTTGCAAAGAGATAAATTCATCCATTTATTACTAAATTAAGATTTTATTATTATTATTCAAATTATATGATATTTTGATTATAAATAGTATAATCATTTTTATACTATAAAATGAGTTAGATCTGATAATTATTATTGTTCCAGTATATGTTGTCTAAAATTTACTATGCTTTAAATTTTTTATGCAATAAAATGAGTTAGGTCCAAAATTAATTTTATATATGTTTTTTTTAGAGTGTAATCCATATTAATCGATTAATTATAAAGCGATTAAATCGAATATGAGTCTAAAATTAATTATGGCTGACAATTAATAGAATAATTAATTGTCAGCCATAATTAATTTTAGACTAATATACGAGTATATGTTGTCTAAAATTAATTATGGCTGACAATTTGGATTCGGTTAATTTAAAATTAATTATGGCTGACATTTGGAGCTTGCTTCTCTGTTCAATATCTCTCAAAATATATGCAAATATTGTGATATCTATCTATACTCATATGAAAGAGCTTTTCGTAAAGAATTTAGTAGTATAATTTTTATAATTTTTTACCAAATATATTTTTGTAAATATTAAGGTCAAAGGCTCGCATTGAAAAAGCAAAACATCATATATTAAAAAATGGAAGGAGTATTATATTTTATAAAGAGCTATTTGTCCTTGTTTTCTTTAATTTTTTAACTAATAATCAATTTATTTTGAGGATTAATAAAAAATTAACCGAGTCCAAATTTAAATTTGGATCCTCGTATTCAAGTCCTAGTCTTTGAGATTTCAAGGATCCGACACTCGGTTCCATACCCGTGTCAAATCCTCGTATCCAAGTCCGAGCATCATAGCCAACCACCACCAACACCACCCTGCTAGCACCACTGCCACCTGCCCTGATGTCGGTGGGTGGGGTGGGATGGGGGCAATGCTTGGTGGGGTGATTTCGGAGATGGAGTGCAGATTCCAAATGATAGGAAAAAAGAGACGACGGACAGAAAGGGGGCAAGCAGTGGTGTCGGTCACCAGCGCCCCGTAAGTTGTATGGCTGGTGATGGAGGTGGTTTAAGAGCAAGGTGTGGTGGTGGTTGGTTTTGGGTGTTTTAGTATCTTCTTTTACATATGTTAACCAAATAAGGATGAGGATCAAAGGGTATCCTGTTTCTTTCCTTTCCCTTTCTTTATTCCATTCACATTTGCCAAGCGAATGCCCCCTAAGAGAATACTCATATTATGCTTTTGACTCTGAAGTCTGAACTGAGAACAGTACAAGAACAGAATAAGCCACTGGAATATACATGTTGATTGGGTAGCTGATACTCCCTCCGTCCCAATCATTTGGTTACCTTTGATTAAAATGCCCCACACAAAGAATAAGAAAAAAGGCAAACAAATGAACGGAATATAGAGAGAATGTTTTTTTTTTTTGTTAACTGCACTATTCTCCAATTTTCCTCTTCTCTTGTGCAGTGCATGTACATTTAGGTATTTCAGGATAATAGAAGCTCAACTATGTGTCCTTCCAGCATGCACCCTTCCCCCATATATATTCGATTCCAGTGACCCTAAATAAAAGCCAAAACATAGCATCCAAAGAGAAGGGAGCATGAAATATGGACTTACGGGACAAATACAGCATTGTACTCTTGCTCCAAGCATATGACGCAAAGATCTGGCATCAAACCATCTCTCTTTGCGGTTTCTGATCCACTCTCATCCTTTACATCTGAATCAACGAGGAGCAGAGCTAATTTAGAAACACCGAAAAGACAAAGAGCCATGAATAGAGATAAGACATTGCTTTAAGTTATTACCATCGCCAGTTTGCCCAGTTCTCTTTGCTGCTGCTTCCAAAACCCTAAATGAGTAGAAAGGGTTGAGTGGCCCAAGTCAGCAACATCAAAGGTTGTTTCCAAAAAAAAAAAAGATACTCCGTAGAAAAGAAAACGTAACAAACTATCCCTGAATACATCAAATTTCAAAGTGCAGATCTGGTTTAAGACTTGGTTTAATAAGCCAATATAGTGGTAACTGTTTTTACCACATGATGCAAAAAAAGACAGATTCATACTGCATGCAGCCAGTAAAAGAGCTAGTTATCTACTCTGAGCAAAGGATTCTCATAAAACTATAGTATATCTGACAAATACGATGGGGCAATTCTTTAGTATATGAGTATATCTGTCTAGTTTAACACAACTGAAGACACCTGGCCCATATTTATTATAAAAAAGACCTTGATGATAAGAAAATTGTAATGAGTTAACATTGCAATATACCGTTTGTGCAACTCCCAACGACGTCTTCTTTCCAGTATAAGTCGAAGTGTATGCTTGGCGATCAAATAGATTCCAAACACCGAGAAGCCAAAAGAAGCATACTTATACCATCTGAAACATAAATACGCTGGGGATGTGACTGTGAGCATGGGACAGTGTAAAGAGAGATGAATTTGTTTTAAAGTACCTTGCCCACTTCCCAAGATTTGCAATAAGCTGATCAATGGTTTTTGGTGAAACATAAAAAGGCCCTTTGTGTGGTCTTTGAACACGAACTGTTCCGACATCATCTTTAATAGCCTGCCAGAGGAGGATAAAATTAAAAGAGTCAGGGGCAAGGGTCATTTACAAAAGAAAATGAAAATTATCTAATGTGACCACAACCGGTACCCAGGTACCCAGTTACAGTGTTACACCAACACAAGAGTAACTTAACTCTTCAGCATAGTAGCTCATTTTTAAAATATCAAGTCTTTATCACGCATATGAAGAACAGCACAACATTTACAAGAAAATCAAATAAGCGAGACACTCTGATTTTCAAAGGCTTGGAAATTACATAAGAAAGTATAAACAAAAAAAAATTGACGTAGTAATATTGAATAATTTTAACAAATGGGGATCATCCATACAATTTTTTCTGCTAGTGCTAATACTCCTGGGTAGTTGCTCAACATAGATAGAGGAAGAATATTAAATGTCAATAAGACTTGTTTCCTCGTTCCATGAAGCATGTTCTACTAGCTCAAGTGAGGGAAGAGAAGACAGGTTCCAACAAGAATGTAATTCCTTCAAACATTTAGCCAAACTACGAACTAAGGACCATACCACCCAAATAAAAGAAAATAATTATCATTTCTTACCTCACCTACGACTGTTAAGGGTGTCCCAGTAGGAAGAACACGTTCAGTACGCTTGACACCAAGCATCTGAAAGTAATGATGCTGTCAGAAAATGTAAGAAAAACTAGCATCTACATTTATTTTGATTTTGGAAAGAGTACCTTAAGACCTTGAAGATAGTCCAACGTCCCACGTACAAGGGATCGACCTGACTCTTCAAACAATTCACTCCCAATAGTCAGTTCCATGCCAGTGGCACCTCGTGCTCCAACTACATAAACACGACCAGAACCATCATCCTTAAAAAGACAAAAAAATAACATTATTAAATTATTAAAGAACCACAGAAAAAGAAATAAGAAACGACATTATTCTAGACTTATATGAATAAAACTATTACCAGGTACCATGGTACTTCCTTGCTCATGCATAGCATTAGTGCAGAATCTTGTACCCATGAACCAGCGTCGTTGTGCTTCAAAAAGTGTTGCTCAGCCTGATATAAGCAAGCAGTAGACAATAATAATTTGTTAACTTTAAAACTGTAACTCATTTGAGTATGAAAACGAATGGCAAAGAGAGATACCGTTTCTTCAACAATGACACCCCGTAAACCACTGTATTCGCATTTAATGGGTGTGTCAGAACCAACTCGTCCAGAAACAGAGACAACCAATGGTAAAACTTTGGACGCGGCATCTAACAATATTGCTGGATAGTTAGGAAATGAAGAAGAGAAAAATTAAACCCTCATCCAAAATGAATAAACAGCCAAATAATTAAAAGCTCTTGAAAACGCTAGCCTTGTATAGCATTCTACTCATAATATCCACAGGTAACAAGTATAACACTGACCCCAACCGCAGCCGCAGGCAATGCGGAGATTCCTGCTCAAGTGACTATTTACAATAAAAGATATGGGAGTATATGACGATACGAAAGGTCGTCATGGCAGTTTAATCAGTACGGGTAGCCAATGTGGCAATTAGCTGCCCTAAATTGAATGAAAAGACAGTAATGAAATTAAATAGAAGCAATTAAAAAAAAAAAACTCACCTAAATCTTTCAAGTGATTAACTCTAGTGACGGATTTGAGGGCATCTGCGTCCCTGAATTATGACAACAAAATAAAAACATGACAATCAAAATACTCGAAAAAAGGTAAACAAATGATTGAAACGAAGAATACAAAAAGAAACCTGCCACTACTTCTTCCAAGAACATAAAGAGCAGCTGCACTTAGACAACAAGAAATCCCACCCCATGGAAGCATTTTTAAATAAGAATTAAAGTTGATATTAATCAAAACCCTAATACTGATTAAATGATAAAGTAAGTATATTTGTATGAAGAAATCAACATGTTAATGAATTAAAATGAGATGGATTGTGTTAGTATAATTGGGGAAGAAGAAAGAATAAGATGCCAAGGTAAGTAGGGAAGAAATAAGAAGAGAGAGGCATGGGATGTGGTAGAGATGGCAAATGCTGACCCGACCCGAGGAATCCGACCCGACCCGCCTGAACCCGACCTGATGCAACCCGACTCGAAATTGAACCGACCCGACCCAATCCGACCCGCTAACCGACAACATCCTTATTTTTTCCAACCCGAACCCGACCTGAACCAACCTAACCCGACCCGAGACCCGATATTGACTCAACCCGATAGATAACCCGATAATAAATTAGCTTAATAATAGTGTAAATAAGGCTAAATTGACATTAATATTAATTATTTTCACTTAAAACTACAATTAATACACTTACACATTGTTTAAACATAAAATTACCCATCTAAAATTAAATACATGAGAGAAATTATATGCTGATAACCAGACCTGATATTGACTCGCTAATGACCCGACCCGACTTACCACTCGCTGATGACCCGACATGAACCGAACCGACCCAAACCCGCCACTAAGCCAACACAACCCGAACCCGATATGACCCGACCCGCATTGACCTGACCCGTAACCGACCCGAGTAACCCAATTGGCACCTCCAGGATATGGTGTGGTTGTGTTTTTATCAACAAACAAACAAACAACTCAAAATAATATATTATGTGTTTGGCCTAACTTTTAGAAGTGCTCCTGCTTACTAAAAGTTAAAACATGGCCAATCACTCAGTTAGAAACTACTTTTAAAAAGCCTTTGATTATTTTTTAACTCTCAAAAGTTGAAGCATCAATTTAGTGCTTCTACTTGTGGTTTTAACTTTTAAACATGTTTGGCCAAATTTATTAAAAATGAGTTTTTACTTTAGTGCTTAATTTTCTAAAAGTATTTTTCAAAAGCTAGAAGCATCAAATTGGTGCTTCTATTTTTTGGGGGAAAAAAAGGTTTTCTAGCTTTTGAGATTTTTTTTTAAACTTTTAAAAGATGATGTTTGGCCAAAAAAATGTTTTTAAGGCCAAAAACACTTTTAAAAACTTGTCAAACACACACAAAATATTAAATGCATAAATGACAAAATTATATTTCATAATAATTTTAATAAAATAAAATAAAAAAATATGTTTTTCATTTATATTTTTTCATTCTCTATGAGTAGAGACCAATCTTGATGTAGTTTTTTACAATATTTTTTTCATTTTTTAATCGCTTACGTGAAAAAGCTATTTTTAAGTAAAATGATCACCAAACACCTACATTTTTTGCAAGAAGTAGCTTGTCAAAAAACTTATTCTAAAAAACATTAACAATTTTATTAAAAATTGGCCAAACAGGCTCGTAATTAACTTCCCCTTTCTCTCCAAAAAAAAACTGATTTTTTTTCCTCTCACAAAACAATCAAAACTCCTTCTAAATCTTGATTTGGGGGCTATCATTTATCAATTTTGATGGTGATAAGGCTCATTTACTTCGTATAATCCTAATATTTAGTTATGTATCATAATAAATTCTCCATTCTCTCTTTATTTGAGAGTTTTTCTACACAATTTCGGGT
>JAOWBH010174242.1:0-10432 GCA_028566215.1 Silene coronaria
TAGCAGGGGAGGATTCCAGGCTTGGCTCGGCTGTGATTAGATGTTGCAAGGTGCAACAAGGACATTACGTTTTTCAAGTGGGGCTATGTTATACTCCACTAAACGGAAGACGTTAATTGGGTGTGGTACTCCCTAGAAGAGGTTCATTGATAGGCTTAAATGATTAGTGCCTAAAGGGATTGGAAGTATTACTCATATCAACAAAGTTCACTTTTTTTATGGTTATCTATACGAAAAAAAACTCCTCAATTAAACGTGCATGGCTGGGAGTAGTCGTAGGATGGGTGAACTCCTAGGAAGGTTCCCTGAATGCGCATGAATGAGGGTAAAATGCACTGAAAAGGACCCGTGTTGATCTGTGGGTGATGAACACAGCCTAACGAGCTGTCGTGAGTGACCACTCTCGACCCTAGGATGCGCATGAGTGAGGATAAAATTCACTGGAAAGGACCCGTGTTGATTTGTGAGCAATGTACATAGCCTGGCGAGCTATCGTGATTGACCACTCTCGACCCTAGGTTTGGACCGGGGTGTTACGCGGTATAACTTACAGTACAAACCATGCATGAACAAAATCACGACTCAACTCAGTAGAAATGTATAACTGACTGCCCAACGATCAAATGGATTAAAGTTGCCAATGATAAATGGAACCATAATAATATAACATATTGAATACAATACAACATGTAAAACAATTATTAGCAACCTAGGTTAAATTAACCTTAATCATAATATGTACTATGGATGCGAGGTTAAATTAACCTCGAATATAAATTTAACATGTAACTTGAGGTTACGTTAACCTTAACCATAACCTTAACACGTAACTCAAGGTTACATTTGCTTCAGCCATAGTCTTAACTCATAACTCAAGGTTACATTAGCTTAAGCCATAACCTTAACATGTAAGTCAAGGCTACATTAGCTCCAGACATAAAGTTGACTCATAACTCAAGGATACATTAGCTTCAGTCATAACATTGACCATAACTCCTGGCCGTGAGCCAAACCGCCATTGGAGTTTCACGCGCGAAGCCTAGTTGCACATAACGACGCCAAAAAAAGCATAGACATCATGCCATATGCAATTAAGGCAATAATTCATATCTAAACATGCGAAACATATTATTCATGACAATAAATCATCAAACATGGTACTAATCATACAAAATAATCACTTAATTATTTGTCATATTTATTGGCACAAATACAATTAAAAGAGAAGCAATTAATTACCTTTTAATGAATAAATATAAAGATCATCCTCCACAATGTAGATGTCTTCTCCATGAGCAACTTCCACACCTTTAGTGTAGTATCACACGTGCCAAAAGAGAACGAATCTAATTAATACACTAACTATATAAACTATTAAATAAACGCTTAAAATACGAAATTTATGACGAAGATTGATAGATACAAGGAATACGATCGATCTAGACTCGAAAAACGAAGAAGAAAGGTGGAAAAGTTGGCGGCACAAATCTCTAGGGAAGAGGGATTTCGCGGCATAAGTGAGGAGAAGAGAGAAGGAGATTAGGTTTAGGATGTTTGTAAAAATATGAGAAAAGAAAGCAAGGTTTAAACCTAATCATGTATATATAAGAAAAGTTTACGGGCTTATGGGTTTAATCCAAGGTTAGGCCCAAAACTCCACCCAATACTCCAATCACACGTGAAACCCCAGGACAAAGTGGGTATTCACCAATTTCAAGCTAGATTAGCCAATTAAATAAGATGATGGTATTTTTCTGGAAAATAAATACGAAATATGGGAAAATAAATTAAATAAATATTATTCGTAAATTCAGGGTGTTACACTTAAATAAAAACTAATTACTAGATCCCAACGATGATGGATAATTTTCATGATGTTCGGTAAAAAATAAGTTGTAGACCGGCCCTTCATCTCCTACCACAAGGGGAATTACCTCTATCTCCTATGATAGAGGCACATTGGTAAGACTGTGATGTGTGCTATAATGACTTAACATATGGTGATCAAGATGGGTAACAATACATACATATGGACTTTGTTGGTTAGCATCCGAATAGAACTCTTGTCTGCCCGCACCTTCCATCCCAAATCTAGCCCCTAATTTTCTTGTCTGGCAAAAATTTTCAAGGGACTTAGCTTCGTCCAACTCGATAAAAGCGAAGCCTTGAAATCCTTTCATGTGTGTTGAAATAGGGTGCTCTTTTAACCACAGTTACGAAGTACTAACTTCATCCATGAAAAATCCATCGTTACGCAATTTCCATTTTCATAACGAACGAGAAGATTATAAATTATGCAAGTAAAAGGACAAGCATAACTAAAATGTGATTGTGGGGTTGGTAAAGCAGCAACATTAGAAGAAGACGTGAAATTTTAAAGAGAGAGAGAATAATAATAAACCAATTATGTTTGAAATATTTTGATATTCATCTATAACATTACGAAGACATATTTATAGTCCAAAATGAATAATATAACGCATGCATTGCTACACTATTTAAGTTCTACTCCTTTATTAAAGTTCTTCACATTCTTACATGCATTGTCAAATTGAAAGGACAAATAAAATACTAAGAGATTCGAAAACAAAAAAACGTTGATGCTAAGTAACAACGGGTATTGGAGAATCGTTGTTGTTATCATTTTAATAATGGTAATGAAAAACCTGTTGTCATACTTTGACAACAGTTTTCAAAAAACGTTGATGTAAAGAATACTATAATGGGTGTTTCGAAAACCATTGAAAGACTTTGACAGCAGTCTGCTTCGGAACCGTTACATTAGTATAACGGTTTTCATTGGGAACTGTTTATCTAAATATCATTATTATTTGTAGTAAACCGTTGTTATATGTTCGTTGTTAATGACTAGATGTGGCGTAGTGTACAACCAGCAGATTATGTTACTGATTGAAAACTGGTGTGGGTTCACTATATTTGTCATCATGATGCCAGGGTAGTAGACCAGCTAAAACATGATTAA
Organism: Silene coronaria; assembly: GCA_028566215.1. Lineage (NCBI taxonomy): Eukaryota > Viridiplantae > Streptophyta > Magnoliopsida > Caryophyllales > Caryophyllaceae > Silene > Silene coronaria. The sequence goes on from JAOWBH010174242.1 coordinate 2,984, forward strand.
AGTAGCAAGTTCATATCCTTATTTGAGATGCATGCTACTATCATATCTGGATTCAAAAAAACAGTGCTAGAATCAAGGATGAGGTTAGTAGAAGGATTATATCGAAAATAGCTAAGCCAAGTTCGTAGTAATGACAGTATCTAGCTTAAGAAATGGGGAATGTAATGCCCTTCTTGATGATTGCTATGTTGGTTTAGCTTGCAAGCTTTAGTATTAGCAAGATGTGCTAATGCTTTTTTAGGCTTGTAATTATTATTTTTAAGCTTATATATTTTACTATTATTTCACCAAACAAGATATTAACAACTTTAATTCAATTTTTATTAGAATCTTAATTCACTAGCATATAATTACGTTCTTACTTTTAAAGATTTGGCGTAACATTGAAAAAAAAAACAGATTATTTTCTTCAACTTTCTTTTTCTTTAATTACGATGGTAATGAAATTCCGTGTCATCGTATTGAATTGCGTCCTAACACTATTAAACTTGTACAGTATAAAACTAATTGTTCCTATCTCGCATTATCTTCTCTCCTTATTTGGTTGTTATTAATGAGCATTACTTTTTTGTTTGGGATTATTTAATACAAATACTCTGAACTACTGATAGTCTTCTCATAATACTCTAAACTACATATTAACTCAAAATAAATCCAACTTTGGCCCCCTTCTTCTCAAAATAGACTCAATGACCGGCTACCTGATAAAGAGGTCATTTGTATCTTAATTTTTTTTAACAATAATATTAATAATTTAAAAATTATTATTATTAGTCATATTAATTAAAACTAATGCTATTTCCCTCTTAAAAATCCAGCCTCACCATAAAACGTATCGGCCCACCGCTACACCAGCCCCAACCCCCATCCTTCTCCACCACATCGCATTCCATATATCGATGGCCAGCCTTAATCGTCTACTACCACCACTTTGAATCCCATATATAGCCACCGTCTACTACCACCACTTATACCATAAAGTCCCCCTCAACACCACCTTACGCCAGCCACTACCACGCCTCAAGCTATCACAACTTCCGCCATATCCTCCCTACCAATCTACCATTACACTTTCTTAATCGTTGGTATGAGCGGCATTGGAAATGGCGGAGTCCGAGTCGATAGCTAACCCGACGGATTCAAGAGAAACTTGAGTTTCGGGAGCAACTTGTTTGAGGAGTTGGTTAGGTTTCTTCTTTTTTTTGCCGGTGTTGAATTCTTGGAGGTCGCGACGGTAAGTTTCAATGACGGAATCGTAATTTGAGGGTATGGAGTTAGATTAAACCGCATAGTTCTAGGGTGTGGTGGCGTAAGGGGAAAATGAAGGCGTCAGGGGGGTGGTGGGACGTCGGAGCCATGGGTGGTATGAATGATTGGTGGGGGAGGATGTTGGCGTCAGGCTGTTTTGTGGTAGGGTGAGTTGTGTGAGTAGGACTTAGGAAGGGTGCTTTGCTTTTTAGTTTTTTTAATTATTATTATTATTATTATTATTATTAGTGTCATGTCAATGACACATCATCTCCATGTCATCTATTACCTGATATAACAGGTAAAAGATGAGGCAATTCTATTTTGAGAAGACGGTATATAAAGTTGGGTATATTTTAGGTTAAAACATAGTTCATCTTATTTTGAGAAGATCGTGAATAGTATGGAGTATTCATGTGAATTAACCCTATTTCATTTATATAAGTTTTTCAAAAAAGTAACAAAAAACCTTAGGAGAAATGGTTTCTTATTAAGTTATTGAGATACCTTTTTTCCATACACATTTAATGTGTTTTTGGTGACTTTTTTTATTGTTAATCTTGATACAGTGTTTCTTTAATCTTATACCTAATCTCTTATCTTTAAAAAAAGCAAAGTCTTTTAAAGACATGCGAATGGTTCTTAGAAAAAACAGATGGAGTCAAATTCTCCGTTAAAAAAATGCATCTTTTATTTATGATAAGTATCTTTGTTCAATTTGTTTTTCGAAAATTAATACACATTAATGACATTATAATCAATCAATAATTTTAATATTTGGAAAATCTTTATAATTTATCATTCGGTAACCTTACAATAATTTATAAAAGTTGAATATGTTAATTAAAAATGTTGGGGTACAAAGTACGGAAGCGGATAATTCAACCAAAGATTTAAAAGAAATGCGATAAAGACAGTAAAAATAACAACAATATTTTTAGGTGGAAAACCCTCTTGAAAATAGAGGAATAAACCACCGGCGTGAGAGCCAAATATTTCACTATATTGATTTATGGGAGTACAAGGACAATTTCCTCAAAGACAATAATAATAGTCAATATAATAAACTCTCGTAAAGTGTTAATTATTAACACCCAAAATGATTATGAGAGATTAGTAATAATGGAGGAAGAGAAGATAATATATGTTGTAGTTTTGTTGTGATATTTTGCGGAGAAAGAAATGCATTATTTATAGTGCTTTAGGAATTAATGATAAAATTGCGTTAGCTATGTATTTCATCTGTTGAATGTAATTTCCTTTACTTCTCCATGCGTTACTTGCATTCACTTTATTACTCCTCAATATGTTTCACATATTTCCATTACTATTCCATATGTTTCATAATGAATTAAGAAACATATTCTCATTCATAAAAAGGAGTAAAGGTGAGGCACACATAACTCCAACAATTTCTACCTTGACTCGCCTTTTCGATTGAAAAAATCTCTCTCGCCAATGAAGCCTAATTAAGTGTGAATAATACCAGCTAAGTCTAAGCAATGGTAAAACTTAGCTGCTGGAAGTGGCTTGGTTAACATATCTGCAGGATTCTCAGTTGTATGAACTTTTTCGACGGTGAGATTTCCTGCCTCAACAATATCTCGGATAAAATGACGCTTGATATCAATGTGCTTAGTTTTTTAGTGATGCTTGATATTTCTGGTCAAGTGCACTGCACTTTGACTATCACAAAATAGTACAAGATTATCTTGTTTCAAACCAAGCTCACTCACCAAGCCTCAGAGCTTTCATACCCTCAGTCGCAGCAATATATTCTGCTTCAGTTGTTGATAAAGCCGCAATGGCTTGTAATGAAGAATACCAACTTATAGCAGAGCCACAAAGTGTAAATATATACGATGAAAGTGACCTTCTCCGATCTAAATCGCCACCATAGTCAGCGTCAACGTAGCCAACTACACCTCCGGGATCAACTCTTTGCTTATCAAATACCAAACCAATATCAGAAGAACCCTTCAGATAACGAAGAATCCATTTCACGGCTTCCCAATGTTCCTTGCCTGGATTGTGCATAAATCTGCTAACCACACTAATAGCATAAGTCAAATCAGGCCGGGTGCACACCATGGCATACATAAGACTCCCAACGGCGTTTGAATAAAGGACATGAGACATTCGTCTTTTGTCATGATCCGTGAGCGGCAAGGGGAGTATTGACGGGTTTGCACTCTTGCATATTAAACCTTTCGAGCAATTTGAGAATGTATCTCTTCTGTGACAGTATTAATTTTCCTGCTCGACGATCCCTGTTAATCTCCATACCAGAATTTTCTTTGCGGGACCTAAGTCCTTCATATCAAATTCACTACTCAACTGAGCTTTTAACTTGCTAACAAGTGACATATCTTTTGCTGCGATTAACATGTCATCGACATAAAGCAACGAATATATAAACGACCCAACAAATGTCTTCTGAAAATAAACACAATTATCATAACTACTTCTTGAGTAGCCATGTCTAACCATGAAAGAATTAAAACTTTTATACCATTGTCTTGGGGACTGCTTCAAACCGTAAATAGATCTTTTCAAACGACAAACATAGTCCTCTTTTCCAGGAACTATGAAACCCTCTGGTTGATGGATATAAATTACTTCTTCGAGATTACCGTGAAAAAATGCAGTTTTCACATCTAACTGCTCTAACTCCAAATCATGCAAAGCAACTAGAGCAAGTAGTACACGTATTGAGGTGTGACGAACAACAGGAGAAAATACTTCATTGAAATCAATGCCTTCCTGTTGATCAAATCCTCGTACAACGAATCTTGCTTTATATCTTGCACTTTCAACACCAGGGATACCTTCTTTTCTTTTGAATATCCACTTACAACTTATAGCTCTCTTACCCTTAAGTAACTTCACTAGATCCCAAGTTTCATTCTTATGAAGACTCTCAATTTCTTCTTGCATCACTGGAACCCATTTGGAAGAATCTGCATCGGAGATGGCCTTAGAATAATTTCTTGGCTCATTGCAATCATTCATCTCTTGTGCAGCGGCCAAAGCATAAGCAATATTAGCGCTTTGGTCAGTATATTTTGGATTCGGTTTTCTTGGTCTCTGTTTAGGAAGATTTTAAGCCGTGGACCATGGATCTGGTAAACCCCGTCTTCGTGGTTGACGTGAACTTCTTTGGTCAATGATCTCGATTTGCTCATTGGAATTTGGTGGAGTAGTAGAAGTTGGGACATCCTCCACGGACTTAAAGTCTTTGACAACAAACTCCATCTTCTCACTTGTACCTTCTTGATCATCTGTACTAGGATGAAAAGAAACAACTTCCTTTCCAGAAGATAACATAGCATTTTCATTAAAAGTTACATTTCTACTATGAAAGGGTTTTCTAGACTTGGGGTCATATAAACGATAACTTTTAACCCCTAAGCCTTAGCCGAAGAAAATGCACTTTTTAGCACAAGGCTCCAATTTTCCCTCGTTCACATGAGAATATGGCAACCAAATATTCTAAGATTAGAATAATCAACAGGGTTACCTAACCAAACTTCTTTTGGAATGTTGCTATCAAGAGTTCTATTTGGGGAGCGGATCAAGAAACTTGTCGTAGATGTCGCTTCAGCCCAAAACTCTTTTCCCAAGCCAGCATGAGAGAGCATACAACAAACTCTCTCCATAATAGTTCTTTTCATATGTTCTGCTACTCCATTTTGCCGCGGAGTCCCTGAAATGGTACGATCTCTGGCAATACCTTCCTTCTTGCAGAAAACATTGAATTTATTTAAACAGAACTCAAGACCATTATCAATCCTTAGTCTTTTTACTTTCTTTCCAGTCTGGTTTTCGATTAAGGTTTTCCACTCTTTGAATGTTGGAAACGCTTCATTCTTATATTTAAGAAAATAAACCCAGAGTTTTCTGGAAAAATCATCAATAATGGTCATCATATAACGGCAACCTCCTTTTAAGGGAACTTTTGAGGGACCCCAAAGATTAGAATGGATATAATCCAATGTGCATTTGGTTCTATGAATGCCTTTTGAAAAGCTAACTTTTTTCTGCTTGCCAAAAATGAAATGTTCGCAGAAATCAACCTTACCGATACAATGCTTTCCCAGTAGTCCTTTCTTGTTAAGGACATTCATTTCCTTATCACTCATGTGGCCCAATCTCATATGCACAATTCGGTGTCATCACTAGATGAGACAACTGCTGCAAAACCTGTAACAGTAGAACCCTGCAGCAAATATAAGCTACCAGATCGATTTGCCTTCATTAATACAAGAGCACCTTTTGACACTTTTAAGACTCCACTTTCAGCTGAATACTTTCACCCAAGTGATTCTAGGGTGCCTAAGGAAATGAGATTCAGTTTCAAGTCAGGGACATATCTGACATTGGTCAAAGTTCTAGTAACACCATCATGTGTTTTAATTTTTACCGTACCTTCACCAACAACTTTGCACTGAGCATCGTTGCCCATCAAAACAAGACCACCATTTACTGATTTATAAGTGCTAAACCAGTTTTTATTAGGTCTCATGTGAAATGTACAGCCATAATCAAGTATCCACTCATTTCTAGACCTTTGTTCTATATCAGCAACAACTAAAACATCCCCATCAGACTCGGATTCAACAACACTAACTTCAGCATGGTGTTCGGGTTGTTTACCTTTACCCTTATTATCATCTCTTTCTTGTTTCTTTTTCAGATTATGCACTCACTGACTTTGTGTCCTTTCTTCTTGCAATATCGATAAAATTTAAAGTTTTTACCCCTTTATTTTGACCTGGCCTTATTCTTGCTAGTACTACTTTTTTCAAATGTCCTCCTTCTAATAACCAAGCCTTCACCCGATTGTTCAGAATTAATTTTTGTATCAATTTTTTCTGTTGATAGAAGGAGAGACTTGACATCTTCAAAGATTATTATCGTATAACATAACATCTTTTTAAAGTGTTTAAATGAGGGTGATAGTGAAACAATAAGTATGACAACTTTATCTTCATCATCGATTTTAACATCAAGGTTCTCCAAATCTATTATGATAGAATTAAACTCATCTAAGTGTGATTTTATAGGAGTACCTTCTAACATCCGGAGAGTGAATAAAGGTTCCTTGAATCGAAGCTTATTTGCTAGACTCTTGGTCATGTGGAGAGATTATAATTTAGTCCATATGCTGGCAGCGAACGTCTCTTTAATGACCTCACGTTAAACTTCACGTGATAGACAAAATTGAATCATGGACAACGCCTTCCCATTCATTCCATCCCACTGTTCATCTGCCATAGTGGATGATTTTTCCGACTTACCATTTAAAGCCTTCTTCAAACCATTTTGTATAAAAACGCTCGCATTTGGACTCTCCAAATGGCGAAACAAATTTTACCGTCAAATTCTCTATATCAAATTTTGTCAACATTATGAAAATCTCAGATGAATATAATAAGGCTCTGATACCAAGTTGTTGGGGTACAAAGTACGGAAGCAAATAATTTCAACCAAAGAGTTAAGAGAAATGCGATAAAGATAGTAAAAATAACACCAGGATTTTCAGGTGGAAAATCCCTCTTTAAATAGAGGTAAAAAACCACCGACGAGAGAGTCAATAATTTCACTATAATGATTTGGGAGTACAAGTATAATATTCTCAAGAACTATAAAAATAGTCAAGCTAATAAACTCTCGTAAAGTATTAAATATGTAATAAATTAGGAGGAAGAGAAGATGTATTTGTATTTTTGTTGTGATTTTGCGGAGAAAAAATTCACTATTTATAGTGCTTTTATGGGAGTAAATGACATAATGCGTTAGCCTTGTAATTTCACCAAATTACACGCATATACATTATTCCATCATTTGTTGAATGTAATTTCCATTATTTCACCATATATTGCATGAACACACATTACTCTACCATAAGTTATTGTATGATTCTCATAAACTCACATATTTCAGGCATAACTCCAACAAGTTCAGCTTCATTCAGTTTAGTTTAAATCAGTTTATTTCAACATTATTATTATTATTATTTATTATTATTATTATTATTATTATTATTATTTTAAAAAAAAAGGGGGCTACTTTTGTAACACATCGATTTTACTAGAGTCCGTACTCGGGCGAGTACTCAGGTTCGGTCGAGTGGCCCTGGCACTCGGCCGAGTGAGTCGACCGAGTGCCACTTCGTGGCTTGGTCCTGCCAGTTTTTCA
>JAOWBH010174253.1:0-10431 GCA_028566215.1 Silene coronaria
GGTTTTATAGGTGGAAATGTCCGCTGAGCACGTTTAACCTCGGAGCAGCAGGATAAGGGCTTGCCCATGCTTTCAAGCTCGACCAATCCTTACACAACGAGCGCAGGTACCGCAGCGGGTTAGATGCCAGCTAGCCGTGTTAAAGATGGGACAAACTAGCCCCATTAAGGTATGAAATTACTCGGCCGCTAGTGAGAGGGGTTGCATGCGGGCATATCCTAGCCCGTACCTCCTTATGTCAGTTGTCCCAAAGCCAATTCTAGTCTCTCTTAGCCGTGTTCACGAAGGCCTATCCTCTCTCCCACGTACGCTTGGAAAAGCAAGTGTGCTATCTGCCTAGAATTCTGTTCGAAAGGCTGATTATAGAACGCGCGAGGGATACGAAAGCGTGCCCGTGGGGACACTACACAAACATGCTCTCCAGCTTTCCTAGAAAGAAATGGCAATAGGAACGAAAGCGGGTTGCCCGTTGAGGCGCATACCACTCTGTCTTAACTTGGTGACGCACATGCTACAATGGGCAATCTTGCCCCTCAGTATGAAGGAAAGCGAGGACTACCAATATCCAAGGAATGGGATATCCCTTCCCATAACCATAATCATAAGGGCATTGCGCCACTTTAAGAATAGGGCTGCTCGCCCCTATTTCTTTTAAGCTCCTCCGCCCTAGAATTATAAGACGAAAGGCATTCCGCCCGTTCCATGCGGACTACTCTAGCTCCTTCTGCCCGCTTCTTTCTATCATCATCATAAAAGGCATAAAATAAAAGGACTGTGCTTTGGCCGCACTAAAGAACATTCTGATTTGACAGTACACACAGGATTGGACTTACTTCATTCCACCACTAAAGGAATGGGAGGATTTAGTCGTATGAAAGTTGTTTACTAGAACAGGAGTACAGTTCCCGTCACCGGATGGTCGTTCCCTCCACTCTTTTGTTTTGTTTCATCTGCCCCATTTGACCAGGGCTTCGCGCCTCGAACAGAGCAAAAGGTCATCCTTGACCGCACCCTTTCATAAACATAAAAGGAATAGGATTTCCCCGTATTAAGGAAACTAAGAACAAGCCTAGCCACCTTAATCTTCTTATGCTTAGCGTACTATTTTACCGGAATAAAGCAGAGGTTTAGTACAGTAGTTGGCGCAGGTGGGGCATTCCCGTCCTTAAGCCACAGAATGAACCTAAATAGCTGACTCGGGCCCAAGCAATGGACTTGGACAAGGGAATTTCAGCCCGAGCAGGTGCCTTATGAAGTGAAGCGAGTGAAGGAGCTTTCTAAAAAAATAAGGGCGAGCCAGTTCCCTTGCCTGTCTTAAACCCCCTAACTAAGTACAAGATCGATACGATCCAAACCAAATTAGTAAAGATCCATCTTGCCTCCTTTGGGTTGGAATAGCGCAGGTACCCCATATGGTATGGTGTTTTGGAAGGGAAGGATTCGGCATCCAACAACTTCTTCTCCTGCTTACCAACTCACTTCTTATGATGTTCTTCTAACTCTGGTGGTGCCATACGAGAAGGACCTTTCAATTAAAAACTTAAACACTTATCAAAGCAAGCGACCCAGTCCCCAGTTTCAATCTAATCCTGTCCCCTGGAATCAATCCTTCTTCGCGCAGGCACGAGAGGTACCCGTCTTTGGTAGATGTAACAGACGCGGCAGCAGTAGCAGTAAAGACAGTCGAAAAATTCTTTTAAAAGAATTTAAATAATTTGGTTTTTGGTTTGGTCTTTTTTGTCGTACACGGACTTACTCCCTTGCTTGCCCTTGCTAGATTACATTACGATGTGGAAGAAAGAGAGATTCGCGCTTTGGATTAGGAGTGAAAGAGTCATTTTAGTAAATGCAGACGAGCTGGCTTAGCTGCCCACTTAATAGAGATCGGCACGGAGCCTCGGAATCTTATCTCTTAATTCAGGAACTTACCCCCTCTCCCTCGTACCTCACTCGAGTCCCAACAGGCCCTCTCCCTGCTTATTTAAAGATGCGGGCTTGATAATAAGAATGAAAGCGCACCCTGACCCTTATGGATCCTTGACTTCGGCGCCTTCTCCTACCTGCCCCGAGAATGCCAACAAAGCCTCATCTTTCCTTTCGAGCGTGATCTTTCTTGATATGTATAGGAAAAAAGAGCTCTCACTTCTTTGTCTTTTATCTTGGGTACATCGTTCTCTCTCTCCCTACTCCAGAAAGAGGATCAGAACACCATCTGCTTGATTGCTTTACTGATTGCTCGGCTAGATAGATTTGCCTACCTTTGCACTCAATTCATAGAATCGTCGTTCTCTGGCAGGGGTTGGTATAATCGTAACACATTTTAGAAAAATTTCGGTCCCTTCAGAGCCGGCTTTTGACTGACCTTTCTTAGGTTAGCTTTTAGGCGAGGCTTGACTTTCTAGGTGAGAAGGTTCTTACCAGAAGTCTTCAGGGCATGAGCCTGATGAGTTATTCAAATTTCCCCACCTCACTTCTACTTCTTAAAATAGAAGAAAAATCTACCATCAAAAGACAAATCTGACTTTATTTTACGTATACTTTCTTATAAAGCCGAAAGTTTTGCGTAAAGTTCGTTGATTAATTGCAATGTTATGCCATACCGATTAGACCTGTTGAACATGTCAAAAAGGTGAATAGCCATTTAAGGATTCTTTTTTAGAATGCTGAATGCTGTCAACTTGACCAACAGCCTGATCGCCAATCAGCCGGTACCGCGTCTGGTACCACTACCTCTCCTTTTTAGTCGAGCCTGCTTTCGCACCCTCATCTCTCTTTCCACGCATCTCATCCATATAAAGAAGCCTAAACCGCAGAGTGGAATATTACGCTCTGGGAGCAAGGGGAAATAACCAAACAACAGGAAGAATTTACGAAGTGTTGATACCGGCTAGACCTATTGGACTTACCTACCATAATCATAGTCAGCTGCAGCTGCGTTTTCCGATTCATATTTGATGCTTGTGTAGTGTCCTCTTCCGGCAGGGTTTCAACAGAACAAGTGAAGGTTACGTTTCGGAAGACCTCGACTAAAAGAAAGGAAGCAAATTAGATGTGAGCAAACGACAGCCTTTAAATTTTAAAGAGAAGGGAATTCTTCAATCAATAGCCGAAGGCTAGGATTCGTGCTAGCCCGCCCATCCAAATAGGTCATCCACTCACTAACTATCCGCGCCAACCAATATATTAATTTCTTGACCTAAGCTATCTGGATTGGACGAGGCAAATGAGCGCCTCTCCTGCTTGCATTCGCGGACGAGTCTTCTGGGGCATACCTTATGGGAATAGATTCACTTGCCTGCGAGAAGTGAGGATGGGTTGGTCCCTCGCTTGTGATGTATGAGCAGGGTTACGCTTCAACCATAGGAATTCCTTTCCAATGGGCTTTTCTGCTTATATTATAGCAAGTAGGATTCAAACCACCAGGTCCCGCCGTTACACGCTCACGAACTGAGCTCAGAGGTATCAAATCTCACTAGACTAGCGCTCTCCTCCCTCTCCCTTTATTTAACTTATATGCCCGCCAATCGCTTCCTCGCCCCTCTCACTAGCGTTCGAGCTCCGTTAACACCTGGCTCGTTACATACTTACACTCGCTCCTTCGCCCCTCTCTTTTGACCTGACCGGTAAACTGAAGCCGTTGGTCCTATTCTGGCCTGGACTAGAATAAAGGATTAGAATTTAGAATAAGGGTCCCGTTCCTGCCGCGAACGTATGTGAGAGGTACCTGCCCCGTCTAGTGTAACGATAGGGTATAGGGTGTTGTAAACTTCCCCCTCTCTCCAGGGGAGAATACCCTCATTGATTCCTTTATAAGGAAAGCACTAATACTAAGAATGAATCTCAGTAGTGGCCCGCAATTCCTGGTTTAAAACTAATTTCTGGGGTGGGGTATAACAGGTTATATGAAAAGGGAGAGTAAAAAGCCTATGTTTTAGCCATCCCATATGGAACTGGGGGAGGGATTCCTCGAAACCAGAGCAAGTCAAAGGCACCCACTCATTTTATATTTCATGAAATAAAGGATCGGTTACCTGCTCGCCAACACCCCTTTCGCTACGTTAAGAGCCTGCTCGTAAGTATTCTCCCACTTGTCCCTTCGCTCTATTGCTCGTTCCGTCCCTCCACTCGTTCGTTTCATATCTTATTTTAGGAAAGCATAAAAGCTTAAAGTCTAGGTTGAAGCGCCTTTTTTTAATCTCTTTTGGTTGAGACTCTCCCTAATTACCCTAGCCTTCGGATGCGGTACTTTGAAATTGGAACTAATGAAATTGAATTCGAGTACAAGCACAAGACTTTGTCATTGTCAGTGGAATCATAAGTCGCGTTTGATAAGAAACTAAACTAGATCCTTTCTATAACGCTCGAACCTCTTCCGCCGAAGTCGCTTCGTATCCTTGTTCACTAATACAATAGGGAAAAGAAAGGTAAATTACAAATGCAAAAGCGGAGCTTACTTCTAAGAGAGTGGGAGCAGGAAATCTATCTACCTATTTTACTTGTGACTTAGCCCCCCGACTTACTTCTTGGGCTGAAGTCACAAGGGCTTGATCTGGTCTTCCTTCTTGTAGAACCATTCGAAAAGGTCTTCGTTAGTGAAAACCAAATCTAGGTAGCAGTAAAGGGGAGATTCGATCAGTTCATTTGCTTCACATTCTCTTTCTTATTTGAGTCTTCAGGCTTGACTCGCTTCCTTTCTTTCGAGAAGATTAAGCCTTGCTTATATCTTATATAAGTATATGGATGTATTGAGAAGGCGAGTTGGCTTCATTTGGTTAGGGAGAATGGGATGGCTTCCCGGGATCGTGCATAGAATCGTAACCTAAACTTCCGATCCTTGTAGATGTAGAGCTTAAACTCATAGAATTGTATCCGCTCTGAGGGACTTGGCATAGGAATCCGCCTTGCACTTGGGTGTCTGATGAAGACAGGATTCGAGCCTGTCCTCCTTCTTTTTCTTACCTTTCTTACCGTAAAAACATAAAAACATATAGGCAGGTTTGATTTCTTATGAATTATGAAGATTTTTTTTTTTATTTTCTTTTAAAAGAAAAAGTTTGTACCATTTATCATGTGATTATTCACACCCTTTCTTTTGGCTTTTGAACAATTTGGTTCGGGGCTTATGGCTTATATGCCTTTTGGTCGAGCAAGAGAATTATATACCGTATTTTTTTATGGTTATGGTACAGGGATTCATTCTATAGTTTCATTACATAAGCCTGTTACCTTAGAAAGCGTTTGCTCTCACATGACCTCGAGCCTTTCAGACCTCTACTTTATAGGATAAAGCCTTTTTGAGACTCTTTTCCCCGATGATATCAATGCACCTTTTTATGGTTGTAGCCTTGTAACCACCTAATTATGAGATTAACTAATATCTGACTAATTAGGACATAGGTGGGAGAAGTAGCGCTCCCCCTAATAACCGAAACTACATTAGCTGGATAGCATGATAAGGAGTTTCCCACAACAAATGATGACGTCTTCTTCGACAAGGTAAGTGCACACCTATACGCGCTATCTTCCGAACTAAGAAAAATCCCCCGAGAACAGTAGGACAGCTGCCTATAATAAAAGATCCCTATAAAGCTGTTACCAAGGAAGTCCTTCTACTGTTTCCAAACGAACAAGCGAGTATAAGATATGTAGTGACCAGATAAGGCGAAGCAGGTCGAAACACGTAGGCTGCTGTTAGGGTAGGCTGTTAACTAGTAGATAGGACTCGCTCACTAGACAAGCAGAGCTTTATACAAAAGAATTTTTTGCCTGAGCATATTCCAATCCAGCTGTTTCGGGGGAATCTTAGTAGTTTGGTTCATAGTCTACTTCAGAGCTTTACACCTAATTCGTGGGATAAGTAACAACAAAAGCTGTTGGTGGAGAAGCACCATCCGTTGAATGCACCACTTGTTTATCTTTGTTAATAGAGTGGTATAGTAAGTATGGTCTTTGGCACATCCGAATGCGCAGGCTTTATTCCCATCCTGCCAACTCTTATGGTGGAGGAGATAGGGTTCGCCTATACTATAGTTCACCCGATGAAACAGATGCTTCCCAAACCTATTCATTTTAGTTTTATTATATTTGATCCCCCAGTTCCATGTTCCACGGGTTCTGTGAGGAGGTTAACAAAACTCATATTACAGGTGTATAAATAGGAAGGCCTACCGCTCATCATCTGCAGAAGCTAAACCCAGAACTTCTCCTTCATCCCACCCCCCTTTGATTTCGATGCCTGTCACTTTGTCTTGGTCATCTCTATCTGCTGCCGATGATTCTTTATCGCATTCGTCCGTAACTACTCGACCATCTGGTAGCTGATCTACTCTACAGATCCCCAGACCTGGAATCTATATGTCTGTCCAACCGGCAATTCCTATCAGTCAGTGGTAATAAGGTAGTGCTTTGCGTGTATGGTGGTGATATGTTTACAGGTCTGTTGTAGTAGGGAAAAATAAACTTTCTGCGGTAGTATAATGAAGCTATTAAGGCGGCCCGTCCCGTGTTATATTCTTTTTTTATAAAGTAGCCAATGTGGTATACCATTATGTAGCTCAAAACGGGTTCATTTCTGTAGTGTATACTTATAAGAAACTGCGACGGCGGATGTGTCTGCCGTACCTACCAATGTTTACATGATATCTGTTCTTATCTTATTGTAGATGAACTGTTTCATAAACAAAGGAAACTCACTTGTTTACCTATAAACCGAGAGAAAGGGGAAGTTGAAAGGTGCCAGGGCTTGCTTAACCACAGGTATACCCGTGAATTTATATATTATATATTAAAGGAGGTAAACCCCCAACTTCACAGCATTCCCAGGAGCGCCGAGACATACTTCAGAGAACAGCAGTAGTAAAGAGAAGAAGTAGGTGCGCCCCGAAGCCTTTATGTTTAATGTAATGGCTGCCCGATCTCTGAGGAAAGTTCATGCCTGATTGACTCAACTTCTCTGGCTGCCCTTTTGATCATTGGGGGGGAATGTACTAGATTCAAGAATGACCCGAGACAAGCTTCAAATGCATTTGAACCAAGCACCAGCAAATGCGTACCATCCATTTAGAAACTTTTTTTTATAATATAATGCTAAAAGCCCACCTATCTATCCAGGCTTAAGCCTTGTCTCCTGAGTAACCCCAACACAAAAAGCGAAAGAAGCTTTCTCGAAGGCCTTTCATAGGAAGTTGCAGCTGAGGAAGACTCAGTTGACGCGTTTGCGGAGGCAGTTCCAATCTCAGAGGCATTTGCTGAGCAAGAAGAAGTTGAATTTGAAGAAGAAGCTTTAGCTGGTGATGGTCAGACAGACAGGTCTCATCATTACTTGACTTGACTTTGGTCAAAGTTCCTTTGCTCTGGCCCGAAACGACAAGACGCACCGCACCTTAGAAAAGAAGCCCCTTGCTTTCCCCCTTTTTATTGAAAAGGTCATGTTTCCGATCCGAAAAGGGACCCGCTCTTCTGCATCTCGTTCGAGATATAAAGATCCTTAATGGACGAGTGAAACCTTGAGGAAAGCTACGTACCAAGCATAGGAATCCCGTTTGATTGTTTGAGCTCGAACACAGATAGGTGGTCGCACTTACGACCCGCGATTAGTCTTATTATAATAAATGTAGGTAATTTGAAGGTAGAATCTTAAATTAACAAGGGAAGAAGGAGATCAAATAGCGCACATAAGTGGATTGGTCTGCCATAACAGGTGTTTCTTTTTATTTAGTAAGAATTTATAGAATCGTAACCCCATCTTAACTGGTCTACCGAACACAGATGGAATGTGTCACCCGAGAATGTCACTGGGAGCCTTTCCAAGGTTGGCCCTATTTTAACAAGCTTGCAAGGGTCAGATCAGTCGTCTTGGAACCTTGAGCCTTTATATTTAAGAGCGCTCGGTAATCCCTATCCATTGAAGCCGATATTGATGTAAAACCTTACTCATATAGGGCGATTTTAAACAAGGGAATTTCAGCCCGATCGGGTGTTTAGGTTTAGGATAGGAGTATCCGGAGGATCTCACCTCGCATTCTATAGGGTCATCAGATGACTTCCATTTCACGCATTTCACGAGGAGGACGTATCCGAGAGAGTGTTTACGAAATGAGCTGGCTGGTACGATTCTTTTCTTTTGGCTATGGTTGGGAGCTTACCCGCTCCTTTATAAGAACACTTGTTCCCTTCGCCTTACCAGCATTACTCCCAGCACGAAGTTTACCAGGGCTTATTCTAATTGTTCTATGAATCTCTAACCTATTTAATATCATACCAAGCAAGATCATCTTCTTTCTTGAAGACCACCCGTTTCGCTTTCCTTGCTTCTTGCGAAAAGGTCCATTCCAGATCAATGGAAAAACTACTATACGAGAAAGACACCTTAATATGCAGTTTCCTCATTCGAGAATCATCTATCTATAAGGAAGGACGAACAGGCTCTTCTTATATTGAAGGCCCTTGCAAGCCAGCCCATTTAGCTGCTACCTTGAGCTAATTGAAAAGGATATTCACGTGGAGACCTTTTGCCTCTTCCTTTATCTTTAATTACCATTCACGCAAATCTTCTTCATTGAATTCTTCTTTAAAAGCTTCTCTTGCTTTAAAGAAAAAAATAATAAAAGAGTTATATAGAAATTAACATATCTTTTTATACACCAGAAAACATAAAAAGAAAGATTTTAATGATTATTAAAATTCTTACAGTTATTCAATAAACTAGATAATATTAATTTAAAATACAGGAGCAACAACCATTTTAAAGATATGAGAATGATTGTACTTCAACACCAGAATGAAGTTAAGTATATTAAATATTGTGAGGAGGCATATGGATTGGGTTTGCCTCTGTCTTTTCTACGCTAAGCAAGTGAACTCATCTCACCCGTGTTATAGATAAGGCATAGGCTGTTTACCATTAATCAGCATAGGCATAGATAGAATGTACTTCGTTTCAAAATGTTATTCAGTTTGGTTTGACCGCTCCTTTACCTATTTATATAGGAAGTATGGTTTTATATAGGAAGTATGGTACCGGCTTAGCTTCTATCTTTTATACTTCTGTCAGCTACTAGTGAACCAATCACAATCCATGGCAAGAAACAAGGTACAAGACAAGTGATGAAGGTGCTTCTATTTAGCGAGTGGACTGGGCAAGATGAATTCTTAGTCTTTCTCCAATTACTTATAGTTTAAAGTCTCTAACTAGGTCTAATTCGACTGATTAATCTCGACAAGGTAATCTTCTTTCTTCATCAATATAGGTTGTTTCGAGTGAAACCCTTTCAAGGGGAATTCATTCCTTTTCTTCCTATAGTCACTGGGTCATTCTTTTTCATAAGATCGCTCTCATTTATAGACAAGAGATTGCCAATCTCCATATCCACAGCCACGTATTGCTGCTTTTGTTGCGATAAAAGCCTTCCTAAAAGCGAAGGGATAAAGAAAAAAGATAAGGAGTCGTCAGATGATAGATAATAAATCTTCTACTTTGCCAGAGGAGCTCTATACTATAGGTCGTGTATCTGAAATCCAACCCGGTTCATTTGTTTCGAGTCCGATCAGAGTCATTCCTTTGTACTGGGGAAAAAGAGCCCGTGATCCATATATCATTCCTACTATATTCCACCCACTATATTATTATATGTAATTATTCTATTTAAAATACAAGGTTGAGTTCTACCGATTTAACGACAAAAGAGAAGGAAGACACTAAGTAAGAATCCAATGGCTTAGCACTTAGCAAAAGAATTGTGTATGTGTATATAATTTTAAAGTATATTGAGTTAAGCCTTTCCAGTTACGAGATGTACTCTCGCTCTCCATTACTCCCCTTTCTGACTGACCTATTATAGTCTTTGAGTCGCTTCATACCTTTTTATATTATAAGAGAGGCGGCTCTCGCTAACACCTACTGCTACTTGTCCGTTTATATATATAAAGAAAGGTACTTCTCTCACCTCACTACTCTACTACCTGTACTTGTTTGTTCTAATATTGCTTTGTTCTAATGTAATTGCCATAGCCTCGCTAAGCCCCGCATCTGCATCTGTAGTTGACAACTAAATAAGTTCTTTCTTTCGGCTACTTCCCTTATGTGTATGGGTCGAAGGATCGAACTACTATGTTTAAAGCACACTTACAGTTTAAGAGAATTCGTTCAGACAGACTTTTGCCATGTCTTTTGTTGAGAAAGTAACCCCTATCCTCTCTGATTTGGAAAAAGATGATCTTGCTTGGGCCACTGAAGAAGAAGATTGATTGAATATTGAGGAATTGGACTTGGCATTCTTGCTATCTCTTGAATGCTTAGATCCATCTAAGCCCCCTTTCTCTTTATGAGCAAGCAGGAAGAGGATAAATTGGGGGACTCATGGGATAATTCTGGTTTTGAGGATACTGAATTGCAAAGCCCACTTGATGGTTTGAAAAGCCCACGTCCGAGTC